>JABSTQ010011390.1:600000-790000 GCA_013358835.2 Ixodes persulcatus
GTCGGTATAGCCGGAAATGAGGAGGCCGATAAAGCCGCTAGAACATGTCAGCACATGGACACAGAAGTTATCTGCATCCCATTCCTAGATTGCAGGTCATTATTGCAAAGGTCGATTCAAAAGAAATGTCAGGAGGAATGGGATACTGAAGTTTATAATGAACTCCATCGCGTGAAACCTGTTCTTTGTGAATGGGCCAGTTGCCAATATAAAGAGCGTTTTTATGAAGTTTTTCTTTGTCGCCTGAGAATTGGTCACCCTCACCTCACACATGGCTTCCCTCTGCGAGCAGAGGATGCTCCTATGTGTGAAGAATGAGATGAAACACTCTCCGTCTTGCACATTCTCATTCAATGTGCGAAATATCATGAGGAGCGTCGCAGCAACTTCTCACGGTTTTTTTAGGGAACAGATCCCATTCCACCCTGCCCTCTTTCTGGGAGAGGAGCCTCTTGTTCTTCATACCCATGTTTTTAACTTCCTAAAGAGAATTGGCCTATTACAGCTCATTTAAGTTAGTAGATTTTCTTTTTATTGTCTGCATTTCATAAAACATTTTAAACTCTCGTATCGCACCTCACCTTTAACTAAATAGCATCGCAGTTTTTTTTCTTCTACCACTGTTTTGGCGCACTATGGCCTTAGCAGCCGCTGCGCCATTAAAACCCAAATTCAATCAGTCAATCAATCAAAGATGCGCTTCGATATAAAACCAAAACATAAAAACGCGTCCAAATGGAGCGCTTTTACGGAACACTGTAAAATGCTGCCCCAGCGTTATATCCTTCTAAAAAGAGTTGATTTAATTGTTTTTGATGACACTCTGCAAGATTTTAATTCGAAAAAGATGTCTAATTTCACAAATAAAACAGTCAGTAACAAAGTTTACTTAATAAGTCCACTGATTGTTACGATTAAGTCCATATACTATGTCTCCCTGGCCGTATATCTCACCTGCACAAACCTCCTAAATGTAGCTTTCGCGGTTTCTTTTAAACAAATTTGTAAAGCTTAAAAAAATCTGTAGAAGCAGATACTGTTCGTAGGCGCCTCGCTAGGTAGTCTACATGCGCTCCCCTTGAGAGATGTTCATCAAAAAGCACGCCCAGACACCTTGTGGTTGACTCATATTTTAGTGGTGCGAACTTGCAGTTTTTACAAGTGGATAAGTGAAGAACTGATGGGCCCAGACTTTTTTTATTTTTGTGCGGCTTATGAAACCACATTAGTTTTGTTTTATTAACGTACACACAAATTCGGTAGTGAGGGAACCAGGCCATTAGTCGGAGTATGCCATTTTGAAAAGATTATGTAGTTTTGAATTCATCATTTCCGTATAATACCAAAGCGGTTATCATCGGCGTACTGAAATACACTCAATGAAGAGTGAAGCTTTCCAATTTCATTAGGGTAGATGTTGAAAGAAGAGGGCCTAAAATAGATCCCTGGAGAACACCGAACCAAAGTGTCGCTAACCTAGTCTTAGCGTCATAAATATTTACTAGCTGTTTACGCCCCGAATGTCAGTGCGCAAATAGCTAGTGAGGAAGTCATTGAATGGGCCTGTGAAACCCGAGTGCTCTAATTTATGTACAAGGAACCCCTTATCAATTGTATTAAATGCCTTTGTGAGGTCGAGAAAGAGTGTTATTGCAAAGTTGTTACGATCTATATTTTCTTGGATGTGATCGAATATATGTTCGAATAATTATTGTGTGCCTTTGTTTTGGCGAAAGCCATGCTTGGAACTACGCAGTAAAGAATAATTCCCACAGAAAGACGTCCTTCCTTTTAAGAGAAACTGTTCCAAGGTTTGGAGGAGCACGGGTAAAATAGAAATATGTCTGTAATCCAACATGTCCTCTTTACGTCTTTTTTTTTTTTAAGATAGGCCCTACAACTGCAAATTTTAGGCCGCTGGGAATTCTACCCGTTGAAAGAGATGAGTTAATTATTTTCAGCAGTACGTATTAAAGTTTGTTAAAGTTAACCAAGATATCTCTCGAGCGAATACCGTCATCGCCAGGGGGCCTTGGCCGCGGAGATAATATTATACTAAGACTTAGATCCTCTTCCGTCATCTGCGGCAAATAAGTTGAGCTGGCGCAATACCCCGCAGAACCAATGGAAATATTTCTGTAACTAAATCCCGTCACTTGGACATCTGCGACACTTCGAACAAATAATTCATTAAACCACTCGCCTAAAGATTGTATATCCCGGTCTGCGAACGCCAAAGTTGAAGCTCTGGCGAGTTGGTACGACATACTTCCGAAGACAAAAACAGCGCAAAAAGACGACGGACCGGATGAAGGAAGACACGGAGAGAGCGCCGACTCGAAACAAAAACTTTATTGAACGCAACAGTGCAATATATACAAGCACAGTCGAAAACGAAAAAAAAAAAAATAATTAACATAAAAACACAACAAACAAGCACAAAAAACGAACCACCGCCTCTAAAAAACCATACAGGGGGCATATGCTAAAGCCAATCGAATCAAGAGGCCAGAAAATTAATCTCCTTTCTTAACAAGGCAACAGAAGGACTGCTGGCACACACAGCGCTTAATCTTTTTATTTCTAATGCCACAATAATTTCGCGTGTTAGCTGGCCCCGGGGACGTTTTACAGTCTCACAAAGTTGAAACTGTTGCTGGCATCCACAGTCACGGCAATGTATGCCAAGGTGACCAGAAATCGTCAAAGAGACGTTCTTGGAATGCTCCTTTAGCCTGTCATTAACTCTTTGAGACAGCGACCCGTCTGGTCAACATAACGCCTGCCGCAAGACAAAGGAAGGAAATAAACAACTCCCTCAGCGCGGGTGGCGTAACGATTACGATGCTTCGTAGTGCAGGCCCTCGACTCCCCATCAGAGGGATTAACGGCTCTACAAAATCTTGAAAGCTTGTCAGGAGCTGAGAAAAACACGTCCACGTCACATCTGTCCGCAATACATTTGAGGTTAAGTGCCACGCCGTGCATCTACGGAATGACAGCGAACTTTCTTCTTTCCCGTCCTTTTTCACTGCTCAAAGGGATATCGCTCGTAACAAGCCAATTGTTTGTTTCTTTGAGCAGAGACTCAGCGACAGCTGTCCGCACGTGTGGGGGAATCCAGCGACCGTGAGGCGTTCAGTTTGCCTATCGAAGTTATAAGTTTAACTTTGTGATAGCTAGTCCTTCGCAAAGCATGTGTGTAGCAGGTCTTCGCGATTGCCCGGTTTGTCCGTCGTTTTGTCCTTGTCTTCCTTCATCCGGTCCGTCGTTTTTCGCGCAGTTTTCATTTTCTAAAATCTGTAGCAAATATGAATACGTATCTATAAATACCTGTAGAAATCGAGTTTGCCGCGATGAACAGAGGTTCAGCGCAGGTTTAGAACGAGACCCCGCTTATCGTCTCAGAGGAACTACTACCTTAGTGGTGTGCATTGCGCCTTGCAGAAGTGTTGTGGAAGCTAATCGTAAGCTTCCGCTGAGCAGGAACGGAGTAAAGTGTGGTCGCCAATAAATGCCACATTTGGTACTACGACGTACTTAAGCGAGCGGGGAGTCAATCATGCGTGATCACAAAGGCGCGCTTACAAAATTCCACCTCTAAAACAACGTAACAAGCAGAAATCAGTTGTTTAGGCCGCTGAAAACGCAGCAAAAAAACACGGCAAAAGAAGAGCCTGCACGAACAAGCAATCTTCTTGAGTACGAACATGACATCGGGGTGAAAGTTTGCATGAAAAACAGCCAACACACTGATTCCCGCTGAAAAAAACTGGTGGTAGCATTTTCAAAATCGGTTCCAGAGTGGATGGGTGTTTTCATCAGTGTAACAATTTTGGCAGTGCTCGTATTTAGTCTTCGTAAATCATATCAGTTATTTATTATGGTTCGAGATTTAACCGGAGTTACCCTTTAACACACTCGTCTACCGATCCCCCCCCCCCTCCCCCAACCAGGATTTTGTAAGAGGTTAGCAAATGCTATATAAAGTCAAGAATCGAACCTTGTGCATCATTATCTTCTACATTCATTGAATGACATACATTACTGAGCACGACACGCCGGGTGTTGTACCCGATCAATTTCTGTGACGCCAGCGAACTCGTAGAAAGTCCGGCAGTCGCGGTGGCATAAAAACGAAAATGGGGACTGACTGGGATCTTCGACTCCCCGGCGTCGGCTAGCTGCATTCCGCTAAGAGGGACATCTGGTTTTCCGCCAAGATGGACTGAAGTGAATGCCAGGACCCAGCGGTGCCAAACCTCGTGTTGCAAACAAAGAGACTCTTGTCAACGCTGCCCTCACCCGCGCGGACCAATAGGCTTCGGGGAATTCGATGTGTGACCGCCATCTTGCACACTCCCTCGCTAGCGTTCCGAGGCGTCTTTGGGCGGATCTGCTGCCCTAAAAAAGGGGCTATCATCCCCGCGATCTTCTTAGTCACTCGCTGCACTCCTTCATTTGAGAAAAGAGTGTCCTCCTTCGTGAAGCACCTTGGGTTTAGTATCGGCTCCATGTCCAGGGAACGCTCCCTGATCCTTATGCACATCGCCCGTATCCGTGCATTGGCCTTGGCTGCGTCTGCTTGCATCTCCTTGCCCCGGCTAGACACCTCCGGTATCGAACGAATGATAAGCTCTGCCCCCCTTTCTTTCCCTGTCTCTTCCAACTTGGCCGTCCGGTCCTCCAGTGTGCCCTGCAAGACCTCGTTGAGGCCCAGGTGGAGCACATATTTCCTAAGGATTTTTCGGGCCTGCCTCTCATACTCTCGGATGGTCTCGTGGGCCTGATCCACTGTCGCTCCCATTTGATAGAGGAACTGAACACTGCCCTTCACTCCAACTTCCTGGACCAGCGCCGCTGCAAACCTTCCAACATTCCCATCTCCTGCCACAATGCTTTCTATCTTGACCCCCTTTGCTGGTGTCATTGGTGTCGGCGCTGCCCTTTTCTGTTCCATTGGCTAGGTAGCCAGTCTTGGTCTTGGCTCTGTGGGGTGGGCAGGGAGTCCGGTTGGTCTCTGCTTTTCGTTGTTACTCAACTCCATCGAGTTCTCCTGTCTGTCTTCTGCCTTCCTTTCCTTGTCACTTTCCCTCCAGCTGTTGGCAAGCTAGGCCCGGCCAGCAGCGGACCGTCACGCGGAGTAGCATATGTAGCCGCGTGCGTTTCTGGAACGTTTGGCGCTGAACGTTTGGCGCTTAGAAAATTCGAACCTTGATTAGACAACAAGGTTATCGCACTTACGAGAACGCTAATTTGAAAAAAATAAATAAATGGAGCTTTTGCTTCCAGGAATCGAACCTCGGGCCTCCGCGCGAAAACCAAGCACGCTAACCATTCGGCCACGCCCACACTTTTTTTTTTTCTTTGTGGCCTGACTTTAGAAGATGTGAATATTACAGAAGGTTAAAATGTTAAAAACAAACCAAAGCCACAATGGCTAGTTTACGCAAGTGAACAGTAACACAAACAGAGGGATGACACATCCAAACATATACAAACAGTTATAGGTCCCTGAGGGTCGCCAGCTGCTCGAGAAGCGGCAAAATGTCGGGAGGAGGCTGCTGTATTTTAAATACTTCCTTTAGGTAACACATTGTTTCAGCAAAATACTGATGCGCAGGACGCACGTTGACGACTGCGTGTCTCATCGCCATACGACATCGCCACAAACTATTTAAGCCGACAAGCATAATCATGTCATATGGCACAAGATTATTTCCTCCCTCCCCATCAAGATAGCGGATCCCATGAGGCGTTAACGGAAGGTATTTTTTCAAAGGTCCTTGAAGGACGTCCCATAAACGTCTGTGTACCAGCAGTTCAGGAACACATGCTCTATTGATTCTAGCTCTTTACACAAAAGACAGTTCACAGACCACGCTACAGGGATACCTTTCCCTTCTAAGCACACGTTAACCGGCAGGGTTTCACTATACAACTTAAAACAGAAAGTTTTAGTGTAAGCAGGGATCAACAATCCATTGACACGTTTTAAAAGATCCTGCCCCTTTTCCCGCGCTGAACATCGAACGGTACAGTGGAGTGGGAAGGAGAGAAACAATCAGGTCTCTGGTCAGCCGTTTGCGCGACATACTGGACAAATATTCAAGTGAAAAACGAGCCACTAGAAACCGGTAGGCGGAAACAGGCCACGCCCGCACTCGCACGGCAACGCGCGTGGCAATATGATCATTTAAATAATACATTAACAATTGTATTCTTTTTATTGTACTAATTTTCCTAGTTCAGGAACGCTGTTTGAATGGTACATAAATAACAATACACAAATATAAGTTCAAAATGACAAACCGTATAAATTGTAAGAACATATGTCACAGATGTATGGAAGAAACACCGTGGGTGTAAAAAACAAATACAAACAAAAAAGATACAAGCGAAACAAATTTAGTATTTAATCACTGTTGCAGTGTTTTCTTACATAGTTTAGGAATGATTTTAAAGAATGTTTGCCTGGCGTAAGGGGTTTTTGTGCTAAGGTATCAAGGCTTCCGAAACTTGTGCAGCGTCATGGAAGCGGGCTTCATTGAGACAAAAGACGCCACGGCCTCTCGAGGCCATACGAGGCTACAACACCGTGGACACTAACCTAGCCTTGACAACGTAGATTAGAAATACCGCAGAGTGCAGAGAATTTCCTTGCTAAGTTTATTCGGGGAGAAACGTTTACGCATATATCACGTGGCATCAAGACCTAAGACGTCAGGTCACGTGACGCAAAGCCACGTGACGCCCACTTCCATGCTGTGTTTAGAGGTCAGATACGCGGACGCAGTGACGGATTAAAATTTGGACCGGGGGGCTCCGTTAAAAAGAATTTCATGTCTAATAGCTTGAATACCTCCCACGTATAAATACGAACCGTAATATTCCCGAGATGTGGAATACCGACGAATTCATAGCAGGTACTGAAACCTCATTGTCTCCATAAAAACCTCTACTTCGGGAACAGGGGGGGGGGGGGCACATTTCCCAGCAATAGGGCCGATTTTTGACGAAACGAAAATGCAAACTTTGAAAGGTTACGTGTTTCTGCGTCACACGCACAAAAATTACGAATATTAAGGCGATGTAGTGTATAATATTTGTGGTACAACTGCCGAGCTACTCTAATATTAGTGATAATAGGCTAGCCTGACTATTATGGAAGCCTGGAATTTCAGAGCCCAAAGGGAGGAATGGAATGCACCAACGGTGAATAAACATTTAGCGAAGCATTGTTATATGAGCTCATGCATTTGAGCGAAATATATCACACCTTTTTGACACCAGTGAAAGCGTGGAAGGTCTTTGGGTCCAACCAGACCGAAAGGACCCCGTGACCTTTGACAAGAGCCATGCAACGCCTTCAGGAAATTCGTTCCGTAGGAATGTTAATTAGACCGGCCTCTTTGTCCCTCCCACACTCTTCCTAGCCAATTTCGCGGAACTTAAAGGTCAATAATGCTAGGAAAACACTTGTGGTTCCCTCCAGGTCCTTACAAGCACAAGCTTCAGAAACTCACAGGAAGGTGCTAATTTAATAAGAGCAGAAAAGTGGTTAGATGAGTGGGATGGTCCATAATTAAAAAAAAAAGAGGGCAAAGTCGCCGAAAACAGCCAAGTGAAAGATAACGTTAAACAATACAAGGAGCCTTGTTTAGTATTACTTCGACTTCATCCTTGTTGTTTTCGGCACTTTTATACTTTTTAAAACAGAAAGATAAGCCCAGCTTGATTCTCTGAGCGTGATCTACCATAAGCAATTCCTAGAAACACTCGACCCCTGTCAATTGGCTTTATGACGAAGAGGCTATCTTGTGACTGGCATCCCTGCTACCTTAACAAAGGGTTTCGCTAGACGAAGGCTGCATGGACGCCAGGTCGGCCATCGTTGACGGTGGAACTCTCGTGTTTATTGCAATCGGCTTTTGTTTCATGGCGTACGTACCCTCTCGAGGCTGTTAAGAAAGCGGTGTAGATTGATATTTGGGAAATATAATGAAATAAGCCGTTCTGATAGTGAATTCGTGTGTCAGGATAGTTCGGTTCTACTATATTTCATTGTACACTGTTTTTTTAGGAGACGTTTGAGGTCATTCGTCGCTTGCCATACAACGACGTATTTCTTTTTTTTTTTGTTACCATTAGTATATGTTGCATGACATTTTACATCAAAGGAATATAGTTTCGTTACGCCTTGAATATTCGTTTTTCTTGGAGAAACGTCTTTTGATATTCTGGGGTTTTCAAGTCGTTAATTTTCAATTTCTCTTCACCCGCATCAACTACCCTACGCTTTCTTAGAACAATATAGACAGGGCCGGATAAATCAAGCCCATGTGCATCAAGAAAAAGGTGTAGTAAAAAACATGACAATTTTACTCCAGAGAAAAAATGGCGCAAAATATTCATTCACGTGTAAAAAAAACAAAAAAGTTGTTTTACGTTGTTGGCAACTAGCGCTCGCCCTTCAAAAATTACTACTTTAGAGGCAAGCGCAATCCCAAACCCGAAACGCGGTTTGGGTTTGGCGCATGCATGGTGGTTAGCCCCTAATCCCTAGAGCTCCCAAGCGTACACATGGGTCGCCTATTCTAAATCAACCTGTTAAGTCGGCTGTCGCGTCAACGGAACCAAGCAATGCCCGCATGTAATCCAACCGAGGAGCTCTATTTCCGTCGACAGAGTACATTACCCAGTAGGGTAACTATTTTTTGAACAGCTCAGCGACGCTGTACTAAAGCAAAGCCGCCATCCCAAACCCCGAGTGGAGGCAACATGCACGTGTCGCGACCCAAGGGACCGATTACGCTCTCCTCGGTGGTCCATGACCGGCGGTAATTGCGGGCTGACACACGCTCGCTTCGACCGGGGGAGTTGTTGCGGTGCCAGGTGGAAGTGCATGTTTTTCCTGGGAGAACCTATGGCTTGAATGTAAGAAGGCCGGATTGTCTTATCGTCTACGTCATATATGGAAGGCCAGCAGGGTGGTTACGGTTGGACGGTTTCATTTGACATCGGACACGCCTTTGGGGTTGCGTATTTTGATTTTTCATCAGATACATACATCACATTAATTTATTTCCTTCACACAATTCAAAGTGATTATAATAAATCTTTTTATTTGTTTTTCTTCACACATTGTTTTAAGTGGAGCAGCTACATTTATGCTCCTAGATTTCTGTAAACAGTTCTGTAGGTTTTTAAAATAGGTAAAAAATAAAACACTCAGAATGCTTTTTATTGTAAATGTTTGACGCACTGAACTGAACTGCTCTAGTATATATAGGGCCCAAAATTAACAAAAAAGCCAGACAGCATTTTGGATGTTTCGGTGACATATTTAGAGCCTTCTACGTTAGGATTCATTGTGCATCTTGCCTGTTAAGGACTATACCCCTATAAGCCTTTACCTATGACTTGAACAGAGTAGTTAAAATTATTTTCAAGGAATAATTTATATTATTATTATTTAAATTTTATGCAAAATTATATTAGCCAAAGTGTGAGCCCACTTTAAAAAATTGCAATTTTGTTCTTTCTTATTTTTATATTGTTAAAATTATTTTAACTTTCTGCTGGCATAACTAAAGTTCATCCTTTTTTTGTGTATTTTTTGTACAAGTGCTCAGACATATATACCTGCACCCGAATCGGCAGAAGGGTAGTTTCGCAAGTTCGCTTTCCTTGAAATGCTAAGAGAAAGGGGGTCGTAAGTGTTTGGGAGGTGAAGGGGCGACGGAAAATGACGGGGGAGGCGGAGGAGAGGAAAGTGTTGCCTGGACGGGCAAAGCATTCGGCTAGGAGTCGTGTTTACAATGATTGCAAACGAGTTCCAGCAGAATGCTGACCCCGTGGCCAATCTCTGGCCTACGGTCGCCTTTTTTTTGTGTGGCAGAAACATTAAGCATACTGGCTTTTTACCTAAGAGGTGCTGACGTGGAAACGTGAACACCTCTTAGGTGTTGACTAAACAATATATTGTTTCCCTTAGGAAACAATATATGCCCCTACCCTCCGCAGTTCGAACGCCACTGACTAGGGCGTGTTTATTTAAATGTCCTTTCCTTTTCCCTTTTTTTTTGAGGGGGATTTGAGTTAGTACGCTACAATCAGGCTGCTTATTTTTTGTTTATCTAAGTTAGTATATGTGTAGAAGTTGCCTTTATCTTTTAGTTATTATCTTTATTCAATATCAAGGCTGGATTACTATGCTGTTAAAACCCACAAGACACGATATGCAAACAGAAGTTTTTGTGTAGCAGTCGAGTCATCTTTACAGTCCTCTGCTCGAACTGTTTACCTTTAAAGTTGTTTGTGTCTAGCTTGATCAATGGCTGTCCACATGAGTCGACATGAGTAGAAAGTATATGTAAATGAACGTTTTACTCTGTGAAAAAGCACCTGGACGTGAATCCGCTGATGTCATACTTGCCCCCTCACAGCGCTGCTACGATAATGTATTGTAAAGTTTTTTTTTTTTTTTTTTCAGTTTTTTTTCACACGACTGGTTGAAACTTCGGTGTGCTGTGCCAATAAGTTGAGCCCTATTTTGTGAGCAACTGTAGTTTCCAAGCATGATACGCTAGGAAACGTTAGGGGAGGAATTACTGGCGGCGGACTAAACAAGAATATTCCTAACGGCGAATAACAGAAAATTTAAACAGTCTGTGTTGAGAATAAACTAACACAAACAAATTCGCATTCAGTTTAAACATTCTTAAAAAAACTGGACACGACGGACTAAAAAGGGGACAACACACAAAACGTTTCAAACGCATCTACTAAACTTTATTGGCACAGACGTTTATAAACCAACTCTCCAACACGTCTCCCGGAAACTGCACACGCCCCTAGGACTTTCAGCCAGGGTACACCTCGTCTTGAACGCATTTTAAACTACCGCACTAAGTGAGTACACAACATTGCAAACAAAGCCCCTTACCACGATCCCCCAGGGTTGGACCCAACGCACCGCACCTTCACACAAACCCCAAGGCCTAACCCGCATCTCGTACAAAGACCCCAGACTGAAACTGATAAACCGACAGAGAGGAAAAAAAATTACAGCAGCAAAAACTTCCGGGTCGCGTCGTCTAATGTGGTCGCATTTCCAGGCTCCGAACTCAGTTTGTATACAGCATTGCAACCAAAGCCCTGGCTGAAATTCCTAGGAACGTGTGCAGTTTCCGGGAGACGTGTGGGAGAGATGGTATGTAAACGACTGGGTCAATAAAATTCAGTAGCTGGGTTTGAGACGTCTTGTGTGTTGTCCCTTTTTTTCCGTCATCTCCGGTTTTTCAAAAATGTGTAACATCAACCAGCTCACCTGCCTACTCACTCTGTCTTCAAAATAATTTTATTTTTAATTTAGTCATCTTTTTAGACAAATCCATACAGCTGAGACTTGCCAGGCTTTTGATCCTGCTTCGTTTCTGGTGATATGTGGCTCAATGAGCGTCAATATTTTGTCAAATCTTTGCTCAGTCAGAATATGGGCCAGCTTTAGGTACTCACTCCAGTCAGCATGACGGTAATTTCCGATTTTGTTTTAATGCATAAAAATACCTACTGTGAAATAGAAAGAGGAGCAGACTCACTTTTGCGCGTCAAAATTGTGACATGTTTACCGTTTGGGGAAGGTTAGTGTCTTGGCATTCGGCTTGTTCGCCGATTATTGCGCAAGGGCATCCTTATTTTTTTTTCTCCATTTCTAGTGGAGCGTCTAAACAACTAGCTAACCGGAAGTTAGACGTATATAGAGCAAACGGGTTTTAACAGCTGCAACTAGTCTAACACCTACAAGGCTGAACGGCCCAAATTAAGGATACGATATTAACGCAATTGATGCAAAGGAGCCACGAGCTGGACAGGAATAACCATAATAATACCCGGAGAGGGGGAACAAGGGGGACAAAGGAAAAACACAAATCTCCAAAGACATCGAGGTGACTGGTGCGCGACTGAAAAAAATCTTTCTGTCCTTGTATCGAACCAGAGACCTCTTAATTTCAAGTGTAACGCTCCACCAATATTTTATCAGTCACGCACCAGTCACCTACATAGGCTTGGAGATTTGTTTCTCCTTTCTTTCTCTTGTTATCCCTCTCTTGGGAGTACTATAGTTTTTATTGTCAGCTCGCGGTATCTTTGCATTAAATGTATAAACATCATATTTTAAAATCAGGCCGTTCACCCTTTTTTGGTGTTAGACTGGTGGTTGCTGTTAAAACCCGTTCTCTCGACGGACATCTAAATCCTAGTTAGCTTAGTTGGTTTAAGGGTATAACTACTTGACTATTAGTCAACGGGAACAAAACTACTCCGATAAAAGTCAAATCATTCGCCAGGCAAGAATGCCCAATGTCACCATTACTGTTTGCTTTATGTTTGGAACCTCTCTGTAAAACGATTCTTGCTGACGTCGATATTTGCGGTGTGAATCTAGGCGCTGGCCCAACGATAATACTGGCCTATGCTGAAGACATTTCTCTCATTTCTTCGTCGAAGCGTGAGCTACTGTCGGCTGTTCAACATATTGATGACTACTGCAAGATGCCAGGAGCAGTATTGAATAAGTCCAAATTGACTGGTTCCTGGTTAGGTCCGTAGGCAACGACTCCTGAAAATTACATGAGAAGGAAATGGTCCTGTTCAGTCTCCAATAACAGTTAGCTGGAGATTAAGTTAGAGACATCGCAGCTCAGTACTGGCAGCGACGGCATTAATTTATTATGGTAAAATTAGCGCAAAGACAAAAGAAGAACGTTTACGTTAATACAGGTTAGAGCGCTACCTACAACTAGTGTTTCATACTGTGAGAGAAAGACAAAGAAGTAACATTTAAAAGAAGAGGACACATGAATAAACACATGAGAAACTGTCAGTGAAAGAAGGAGCAGAATAAAAAAAAAAGAAGTAACGATAAAATCGAAAAAGACGAAAAACTATTTCAGCCTTTCCACTCTGGTGAAGAAGGAAGAGTATCGGAGCTGTAATATCTGCCGCCATCTATGAGCGACGGCGTCAACCAGACAACCGGCAAGCCGATTGTCTAATTACCGGCGTCGCTCATAGATGGCGGTAAATGTCAAGAGGGTTGTGTCGAGATTTATTTCTCCCCGGACATGAAACTTGGAAAAGTAGACCTTAACAGCTCCGCTCTAAAAAGGGGAAGAAAAAGGGGGCAAGGTCTAAGCTTGATGGTTGGCCACGCTGTCCAAAACAACAGTGCCTCTCAGGATACCCGGAAAAGCTTGGTTCGAAATCTGAATGGCGAACACATTTCCCGGTGCCCATGTCACAGTTCTTTATACTCTGTCACCTGGGCCGAACCAAACACGCCACCGGACATGAACCTCAGAGGCACAGATCAAGGTATTTCCGTTTTTCCTCCGATAGGGCCACTGACGGATCACTTCTTGTTTCATAATCATGTGCGCTTCGCAGATTTCCATACTTCTTTCCTTTTTGAAACGCTGTAACACTTTTGTGCTGTTGAACAAATAGGGTGCATTGACAGTCCCGAACGTGCATCGCTAGATGTCCCACAGGTGAATCCTTGAGCGCAAGGTGATGGTCTCTACCTGGCATTGCGGCAACGACCCGACTGTCCCACATGGACTTTTCCACAAGAAAAGGGTATTTCTTTGACTACTCCCTATTGAAAACGCCGGCAAAAAACGTCCAGTGATATACGGTGAACTTCCAGTGACATCCGGTGAAAACTCGTCAAGTTTCACTCGTTTTCAATCGAAACCAGCGTACTTTACCAGTCTTTGCTGGATTATTCGCCGGCAAACAAATTTCGCTGGAATTTTACCCGCAGCGGGTTTCCAGATTTCGCTAGAATGTCACCGGCAGCCACTTTCGTTTACCAGACGACCCGTTTTTGTTAGAAATCTTACCCGAAACGGGTGGCTCGCTCCCCCGTTTACCGAACTTCGCTGGAAGCCGACGCAAGGGGAGGGAGAAGCCGACACGAGCCGGGGACTGGGTGTGTAATTATGGTGCCTAGAACGCGCCAAGGACGAGTCTCAACGCACCCTCTCTCCCTCGCATTGGGTTCGTGGGGAAAAAGTGAGGGGGTCGTTTTGCTGACTCTTTTGAAGAAAATCAGCTTCTTTGTCCGAAAACGAGCAACAGCCGGCCAGGAACGGACTCTCAGTCTCGGCTTTTCGTTCCATGTGTGCGACCTGTATCTTCCAAAGCAGCTGGGTGTGCAGATGAAAAAAAAATATTTTTCAGTAACCTGTTCCTTACGCCTCTTTGTCGGTCCGGCTTCAGAAGCATCCGGCGAGCAAAAAGAGACTGTGCCCAAGATTTTTCAACGGCGGTGGATGTTCGTTTCGCGCGTTCGTGGTTTTCGCTAAACGTGCTACTGACAGTGTGTATTTGTCCGCCTGGTGCACCCGCGGCGACGGCATCAGGGACGACATCGTGACTGTGCCCGTGATTTTTCAACGGCGGCGGATGTTCGTTCTGCGCGTGTATGCATGGTTTTCGCTAAGCGTGCTACTGAGAGTGTATATGTGTCCGCGTGGTGCACTCGTCGGGACGGCATCAGGGACGACATCGTAACTTTGCCCGTGATTTCTCAAAGGCGGCGGATGTTGGTTCCGCGCGTTCATTGTTTTGGCTAAACGTGCTACTGACAGTGTGTGTGTGTTTCCGTGTGGTGCACCTGCTTGGTTTTATTAGCTGAACTACCGTACATCTAGGAACTTACCCAGCGGCATTGTGAGTACTCTGAAAGATATTTGTTTGAGATAAAGAACTCGGTTGTTCCTATTTGGTCTGATTGCTTTTGTCTATAGCTGTGCAAATTGTTTACTGGTATCGACCCTGTTAAATAAATACATGGAACCTTCAGGTCTATACGGACTAATCGCTCTAATTGTTACCGAATCGTACAGCATCTGGTAAACATACAACACCCACGGTTCACAGGCTTCTTCTTATTAAGTTCCTTCCGTTGACGTCCAAAAGAAAAATAAAAACACTGCCAGTTCAGGAGTATTGCAGTGAATCCGGTGACTTTCGGTAATTTGTGGTGAATCCGGATGCCTTCCGGTAAATTGCGGCTTTACTGAAAGTGAAAAAGTCTCATAATCCAGTAAAATTAATTTTCTTTACTGGAAATGAAATTTCGGTAAACAATCCGGTGACATTCCTGTAAAAAGTTTGGTGACATTCTGATAAAAAATCCGGTGATATTACGTTAAATCTCGGCTTTACCGGAAGTGAAAAGAGTCCCATATTCCAGTAAAATAATTGTTTACTGGAAATAAAATTCTGGTAAAAAATATTTTTCAATACGGCTCCACTGAGGCAGTCTACCCCTGAAGCATTTCACATACTCGAGGAAAAGGGGGCCATCACATTTCAGAACCAATGTGGCATTCTGGTTGAATCCTTTTTTTTAAATCTTTTGAAGTTCTACTTGTCGACCACCGTTGTGACGTTCAACGATGCATTATTCATACAAAATAATGGATTGTACTTAGGGTCGTGCGTGGCCCCTGTCCTCTGCGACCTTTTTCTGGCCAAATGTGACAGGGCTATAGCCAACACGATCTGCAGCGCCTATGAATGTCTCCCACATTTTCCGCTACGTGGAAGATTATCTTGTCCTTCTTGAAGCACAGCTTGTGGACAACGAAAAACAGATAATCTGCCAAACACGATCTTACTTCTTAGAACATGCAGAGCGTCTCAAGTTCACCGAAGAAACACTAGAGAATTCTATCCTCCGTTTACAGGACCTGAGATGATTGTCCCTGGGCGATCACACCTGTTGGATGTATTCCCCACGCTCAAAGAAAATACTCTTACCATTAGATTCAGCTCGTTCTAAGATCACAAAGAGATCATTCTCCACTAGCTCTCAGCACGGCAACTAAAACGTCATGTCAACATTCAGCCGGAAAGAGTTTGAAGCTCAAGTTCAGCGACTAAAGGGTTCAAGATTTTCCGATTCGATTAATTTTAATTTTGCTGAACGGCTCCTCACATTTGAAAAAAGAGAAAGAAAAAGGAAAAGAGGCGGCGTCATGACATTCTGCCTTATATTGCCGCGCGCGCAGCTGCCCAAGTGATTGCTGATTTGAGGTTAGCATGTTCTACACGCCGAACCTTCCTACACCGATTGTTCCAGAAGCCCACGCGTTTACAAAAGGGGCTCCGCGTGGCAAGCCGGAGGCAGTCTCTCCCCAACGTTCGATCCTGCTGCTACGCCGACTTCGGCGCCCGGGACGATCTGTTGTTATCTTCTGTTTCCTTTTTGTTTTGGGCACAAGTTCACTCCGTTAAAAGTTTTAGTTTCATCGGGTATTTTTTGTTTCGTCACCTCGTCATTTGTGACATTTGTTGGAGAATGGACACGGGACGACGAAGAAGTGGAGAACGGGGTCACGCGCGAGAAAAGCCCGCCATGTTTTCATTCTGATAAACCGCTGCCATCACGTCGATCGGGTTGTACTTTCTTCAGATCCCAAACATGTGGTGCCGAAACCCGGGATCTAGGAGACGCCCGACAAAAAGAGTGACAACTTCCCATCTGACAGACACGGAACCCGGATAACAACTCGCCTCCAGAGAATGGACAGACTGCGGAGGAAACGAGCCGTCATCCGGTCAGAGGTGACCAGAGCCACCAACGAGTTGCAAGCTCTCCTGGATTCCTCCGATGCAACCGCTGGTGAGCTCACAGAAAACTTTAATATCCTCGAACTGAAGGAAGCAGCATTGAAGGCAGTTGACAGTGAGATTAAAGATGGGGTTGATACTGAACACCTTGAAGAAGAGAGGGAAAGCGTCGAGGCGTATCAAGTGTCGATCTGCCGTTTACGAACAAGAGCCACGCTCAAGCTGGATGCCCTGCGCACGCCTAACATCGTATCGAATGCTGTGGAGCGGTTACAGGATCGGGACCAAGGCCATCAACGGTCAAGAACGATAGCGATCAAACTTCCAAGATTAGAGATCCGGAAGTTCGAAGGAGACCTCCATAACTGGAAACCTTTCTGGGATCAATTTGAAGGGTCTATACACAACAATCCCGACCTCTCTTCAATTGATAAATTTAGATATTTGACGAGCTATCTATTCGGAAAGGCGGAAGACAGCATACGGGGATTGTCTATAACGGAGAACAACTATAACATCGCTGTGGATCTCTTGAAGGGCAGGTTCGGCCAGACCCAGGCGATAAGTGACGACCACATGACGCGACTCTTGAATTAAAAAAAAAACGTCACAACATCGGGCGACGCCACTGCTCTGATACGGCTCTACGATGATATCACGATAAATGTCCGCAGCCTTGAAGCACTTGGCGTAAAGGCGGAACAACCCACGCCCCCGTTTAGGTATACGCCCTTGGAAGATCAACGAGTACCTGTGACGGCCTCAGTCCACCGATCCTGCGTTCCACTGAGAGTTTCGGTCGCCGTCGCCACGACGTCCAGCTTCGCCAATGCACGACCCCGACGTGAAAACCTGTCGCCCCTGCTCCTCGCCGGGGAAACTAAGCGCGCCAACCCATAGAGGTGGAGTTGTCGAAGACGACCGACGCCAAGATGTTCCCCGAACGTCAGAGGGCCCCCACCCGAACGCTACCAGATACCAAAACGACGCTCCTGCAACGTTAAAGAATAACCTAAACGTCGTTATCGACGGCCATGACACGTCGGCTCTCGTAGACACCGGAGCAGACTACTCCGTCCTGAGTGGGACGCTCTCCCAACGCCTTCGGAGAGTGACGACGCCGTGGGATGGCCCACAGATACGGAAAGCTGGGGAACTTCTTATCACGCCAGTCGGACGATGGACTGCTCAAGTCAAGAAATACGGCAAAATGTGTACGGTAAAGTTCGTCGTTCTACGAGACTGTGCGAGAGACGATATATCCGCAATGGACTTCTTGTACGACTACTGCGCCGTCATCGACCTAAAAGCCAACAATTTAAGGCTGCGGAAAGCTTTCGTAATACCCGAGGATCAGAAAACTATAGCAGCCACGTCAGCTACAGTGCACGTACTCTCCGACCACGTGAACTTGCCACCACGCTCGAGTGTACTTGTGCCTGTCGGGACCGAAATATTCACCAGCGAAGAAGCTCTGCTGAAAGGTAGCGTCCAACTGCTCCTAGGAAGAGGGTTCGACGTCGCAAGAGGCATCGCGGAGCTCCAAGACGGACACACTGTTGCACTCGTAACAAACTTCCGACAGGAGGCCCAGCACCTTACGATAGGCACCGCCGTAGGTCACTCCGAAGAACTCGCGGACTCAGCCGCCTTCGCCGGAATATCAGAAGACCTCTCTTCGTGGCCATTCAAGACAACGCCGCCTTCGCTGTTTGACATCGATCCGACCCTGCCCAACCATAACCACGACAAGTCAGTGACCTTCTCGCCTAGTTCAATAAGTGGTTCCCCACGTCGCCAAAGGTACGCCAAACGACGATTGCGAATGATGATGACGACGCGCTTCCTGTTCATCGGTCGCCATACCGTGTCTCTGTGAAAGAGAGAGAAGTGAGCATGGGATCGGCAACATGACGCTGGTCACTCACGCGCTGCGTTTTTTATTCGTCCAGGTTGATGAACTTCCATCCTTGCATGCTAAAAAGACAAGTAACAGGTTTTTAGTTGTCTTGCCATGCCCACATGTATTTTTGTGTACAATTCGCGAGTGTTCCGATGTGTTTTCATTGCTACTGGTGCTTTCGGGAGATGTGGAATATAACCCGGGCCCCAAGAACGGTCTGCGGTCAGATGCCGGTGTTCAGCCCGAACCTTCTTTGGCTGATATTATGACGCTGTTGCAAAGTTTAAACACTCGCTCGCAAAGCTTCAAAAAGGGTCAGGCCGTTTTGATCAAATCTGTGGACGAGATAAAGAAAAATCAAAGGTCAATCGAGGCACAAGCTGCTGACATTGGCACCCGGTTGTCAATTCTAGAATCACGATCAATCGCGCTAGATGATCTGTCACAGGAGTTCCGAGTCATGCAGCAGACGATCCAAGTAGTTCGGAAAGGGTACATCACCCTAGCAGCGCGACTCAGTGATTTTGAAGATAGACTGCGTCGTGATAATCTCATATTTCACGACATTTCCGATTCGCCCTCTGAATCATGGTCCCAAACAGAACAAAAGTTGACGATCTCTTTACTGGAATGTGCCAACTTTCAACTAACTCCAGATACCATCGAGCGAGCACAGCGCCTGGGCGTCTTTAATGCCACCAAGTCTCGACCGATCATCATTAAGTTTTCATCATTTAAGATACGGGAGAAGGTGCTGTCATTACGTTCTAGCTTGAGAGCGTCGCGTGTTTCGGTCTGTGAAGACTATTGCCCTGAAACGTGTCTGGCCAGGATAAAATTGATCAAATTCGGGAAAACACCATCTTTTGTTTTTCAATTACGGTACAACAAATTAATTGTAAACAAAGAATGTTATGTTTATGACGCTTCGGCGGATAGTGTTCATGAAACGGCTTTGACTAACAGCACCCCTGTTACTTCGAACTTAACTACACCTGTATCTTGTGAGACACTCTGGAGAAGTCGTTCATTCTGGTGGTGCCGCTTCTGAAGGAATCGCTCGTTCTGGGGTCACCGTTCATCCTGATGATTCACTATAGGAAACTAGGAGCGGCGGGGGCCCGCAGTGCACGCGCCATAATGTATCTGTGCTTTTTACTAACATTCGTACTGTTATGAACGAAAGACAAGAACTTCATTCTGTCGTTGATTCTTGTGACGAGAATATTGTTGTTTTAACTGAGCCTTGGTTATCTGCAATGGCTTGGGACAGCGAATATTTTTATGGTTCCAAGCGTTTCAACGTGTACCAATGTGACAGAGAGGCTAGAAGTGGAGGTGGTGTACTTATTGCCATTACCGAAGCTCTTATTTCGTTCAGTGTAAATGTACCACGTGACGTGGAAATTGCTTGGGTGTGTGCAGTGATAAATTTTAAAAGATGCATTCCTGGTATTTGCTACCGTCCTCCTCAGTGTAGCTCCAGCTTTGTAAACCTTACATGATGCTATCCATCTTGTAATAACGCGTTTTCCTGACTTCCCAATTTTTCTTTTCGGCGAATTCAATTTCCCTAATATCGTGTGGTTAGACCATTACCCTGTTCCAAGCCTATCCTCATCTCAGTGCAGCGAGTTTGTAAACATGTGTTCACCCAGGTAGCACGCCAGAGGAATGCCCAACTTGGGCAAAGGTCTGGCAAACATAAGGGCCCAACTTTGGCGCAGTTAGGTTTTGGCACCATGGCACTCATCAGTGCCAAAGTACGGTGCCTAACTATAGCCTTAGTTGGGCGATCCTAGGGCATGCCAAAGTTTGGCTCTTCTCTGGTACGCCAAAGGAGTGCCAAAGTTGGTGCCATACTTGAGCCATAACTGCCATAGTAAATCCTAATCTGGGAATGCGGGGCATGCCAAGGTTTGGCGTTTCTCTGGTCGGCCAGAGGAGCGCCAAAGTTGGTGCCATACTTCAGCCATAACTGCCAGAGCAACGCCTGGCAGCCGGTATTTGGGACGTGCCTCACGCGCCCCAGAAGAGAATTAAATTAAACAAGCGTCTGAAACACGATGGTCAGATGTCATCACCTTCGTTCCCAAGCAGCACGGGAATACTTTGCAGTATCGTGCCAGTACCGGCCGAAAGTCGGTTCCAATATCGCTCAAATGTCCAGTTTTGCACCACCGTTTGATATCCGGAAGGTATTGCCGTACAGCCGTTTTGCCCCGGCCAAGTGTTCGCGCAATATTGTGCAAATACTCTACGATGCGTCTGCTCCGTATTGGCCGAACGTCGTGCAAGTCTGTGTTGTGTTCGACGTTGCATATGATTTGTAGCATTTAAATAACATATACGGACAAACAACATTTTTTCGATCGCTCCCAGAAGTTTATTAAACAACTATCATTACACACAGTGTATTCTCGACATATTTACAAAGGTCACACTTTTCTGTAAAACGAAGCGCAAAGTATAAAATAGAATTAACACTGTCCTCATCCCAAGCAAAACTCATCACACAAAAAACCGCGGAGATTGAGAGGAAAGCAGGACTACTATCAGAAGCATGCTTGCAGTGTACTTACTAATAAAAGAGCGATATCACGTAATCCTTGATAGATGCATAATCCAACACAGGCACCCCACAAACACACTCGAGAAAGAACGTTGCGCACATTCAACTGACGTCTCGTCGTCGGCGGAGAGCAGTTTTTGTCGAAGCGTGTCCAACAAACACATCACAAGAATTCCACGAACTCCGGTGAAAAACATGGCTGTTACCAAAAAATTGGCATGGACGTATTCCGGCCGTTTACGACGAAAAAGCATGGCCGCGTCTGCAACGCACGAAAGCAACAGAACACAGAAGAGCCCATTTCGGAAACCGGACCTACGTGGCCCACCTATTTCTATAACTAGGCAAACGGCGAAAACCACAGCCCCAGAGATCCCATCAGCGTGACAGAGAGAGTCACGTGAAAAAATGTTCGTCCAAACGTTTTTGTCCTACGCGTCCTACACAGAGAGGTCACGCGTTTCGCTCCACCCTTTTGATTTGCTTAAAGCGGCTGTCGCGTTCGCTGACAGCAACACGAAGACACAAAAGCAGGTGGGGAGGATTTGCAAAAGGCGAGGTCGAAGGAGCATCAACAACGCAGCTAAGCTCTCTCCGCATTTTCCACGCTTTAGAGTAAAAAAAAAGAAAAAAGGACAACTTTAAAAAGAAAAACAGAAAAAAACCTGCTGTGCAGCCAAAGCTACAGGGGAAGGAATGTATCCCGACCTTTTCAACAGTCGGGAAATAAGGGACGGGGAAATGCCAGCCCTTCTCTGGAATGAAATGGAACGGAATGAAAGGAAAGGCCGCTTCTGCCGGTGACCTTGTCGCCTTGCCTAGTCTGTCAGCGTTCGGCTTCCATTGTGGGCCTCAGAAAGATATTCTCCTTTCTTGAGAGCGAAATGGAGGGGGTGCTTATGTTTTGTGGGCTTGTCGCCATCCGATAGGCCTCAATTATTTCTCTCCCGACTCGCTCGCAATGGCCTCCCATGGCTGTCGTGCCGGCGAAATTAGGATCGCAGTCAAGACATTTTCTCCCGTGAATGACGATCGGGTGCTGAGAATCCGAAGCAGCTCTTTCGGCGTCCATTTGATGTTCTCGGAGTCGGTCGTTGAGGCATCGCCCCGTTTGCCCAATGTACCTGGCCCCGCAGGACAGGGGGATCGCGTACACATTTTTCGCCTCCTCTCCTTCCCCCAAGATTTCCCCTTCCCGCACTCCCACTGAGCGGCCGGGCTTTGAGCTTGAAGCCGAAAGTAAATGTTGTTGAAGTTGTGGCGATTTTGGCCCGAAGGTGCCTGATGACAGCCGAACTATCAAAACATGAAGCCTAACTTTGAAATTAGTTTGGCGATTTTGGCCCAAAAATGACAAATATCTGCCGAACTACCGGGCAGTAAGCCTAACTCTGGCATTTGTTAGGCGATTTAGGCTCAAAGATGCCAGATGATAGCCGAACTACCAGGCAGTGAAGCCTAAGTTTGGCACTTGTTTGGCGAATTAGGGACAAAATACCCAGACTGTTGCCAAGGGAGGTCAGGTTTGGCTCTACTTTGGCTTTTTCGGGCTTTTCAATGCCCTAAACTCCCAGAAAAAAGCCAAGTTTCGGCCCAGAACTCGGTGCTACCTGGGCAGACTTCAACCTTCGTCAACTAGTTAACCAGCTTACTAGAGTTACTGCGAACAGTTCAAGTATACTGGACTTAGTTCTTACCACTTGCCCCCACCTTGTCTCGCCGATTTCTTATTTTCCCGGCCTTAATGATCATTCAGTATTGCACTTTTATTTCAAAGTTCAACGAACCAAACCTGTAAAAACGCAAAGCTAATAAGAGATTATAGTAAGGCCAATTTTGCAGCTATTAACGAAGAACTTTTTGAATTTATGGATACCTTTTTGCTCACTGTCGACCAGCGCACGGTCCAATACAACTGGAATTTATTTAAAAAAATCGTACGCAGACTTACACATACGTACAATCCATGTCATGGCATAAAATATGTCGTACAGTTGCCATGGTATAACGTTACTCTAAATAGACTTGCCAACAAAAAGAAGCGTCTGTTCCGTACGTGCAAAAGGCTCAACAAGCGAAAGTCGTTGGACATCCTATAAACTAGCCGAACAAAGTTATAACAAGGCTGTTAGAGATGCTAAGTTTACCTTTTTCCCTACACGTTACCGTCAATGTTAATAAACAATCCTGAACAATTTTGGAATGTCGTAAATCAGAAAGAAGGTTATTTTGTATCGCTAACGGATGGGGATGGAGAGTTGGTGCCAAGAAATGGTTGCGCGAATTTACTGAACGACATATTTCCAAGGGCTTTTTCCGCTGTTAGAGACTGTCCCAACCCGGAATTTCAATCACCGAACTTTTTCCCAATGTTTCCAATATCAATTGATCCTGCAGGTATAATTAAACTAATTGATTCCCTTAAACTGTAATCATCCACTGGTGTTGATGAAATCAATTCAAAAATTTTAAAGAGCACTAAGGAATACTCATCTACCATTTTGGCTAAAATGTTTCAGCAATCCTTAGAGGAATCATGTCTGCCTGATGATTGGAAAGTAGGGAGGGTGGTTCTTCTTCACAAGGGCGGGAGTAAGCATTCACCCAACAACTTTCGTCCAGTATTTTTAACAAGCGTTCCTTGCAAACTTTTCGAACACGTCATCTACTCCCACCTTGCCAACTTTCTTGATTCTAATACATTTTTCAGTCTGTACCAACATGGCTTACGTAAAACATTTTCCTGTGAAACGCAACTTCTATCTTTCCCTCATAATCTGCATTCTATTCTTGACCGCGGGCCCCAGGCGGACTGCGTATTCCTCAATTTCTCGAAAGCTTTCGATAAGGTCAGTCACCAATTATTGCTTTTTAAGCTGAATAAACTTAATATTGACTTAAGCGTTCTTCAGTGCATTCAACATTTTCTGTCTCATCGCTCACAATTTGTAACTTTTAATGGCTCTAATTCCCATTTAACACCTGTTAACTCTGGTGTTCCGCAAGGTTCGGTTTTCGGAACATTACTCTTCATTATTTACATCTACGATCTGCCAGCCATCATTTCATCCTCTGTGTGTTTATTTGCAGATGATTGCGTTATTTACCGGGAACTTTCTACCGACAGTGACACAAGTTTATTGAAATCAGATTTAATCTCAATATATAACTGGTGCCGCACACGGCTAATGGAACTAAGCATCACCAAGTGCAAGTCAATGGGTGTGTCCCGTCGTAATACCGTTTGTCCTACTTACTACCTTGATAGCGCTCCACTGGAGCCCGTGCACTGTTATAAATACCTTGGCATCCACATAACATCTGATTTTTTATGGAATATTTATATTGAACATGTTATTAACAATGCTAACCGCATGCTAGGCGTTTTAAGAAGAAATTTTAGTTCGGTGCCGTCATCTCTCAAACTTCTTCTTTATAAATCACCTGTTAGATCGAAGCTGGAATACACAGCCTCTGTTTGGGACCCCGTCATGAAATACCTCGTTCAATCATTGGAGGCCGTCCAGAACAAATCCGCACATTTCACACTTTCCAACTACCACCGTACTTCTAGTGTAACCTTCATGAAACTATGGTTATCATTACCCACTCTTACTTTACGTAGACAATATTCTGGTTTGTCACTTTTTCACAAAATTTATCATGATCCGGCCATGCGTCACAATCTACTAACTCCTCCATATTATATTTCCTGTTGTTTAGATGATACGAACAAAGTGGGCGTCTTTCCATGCAACACTAATGCATTTTTTTATTCATTCATTCCGCGCACTTCTGTGGAACGGAACCACCTTCCTCATGACATTGCCACCATTGATGACTTATGTATTTTTAAAGATGCTCTACCTAACTTTTTATTTTTTTTATATATGAAAGTGCTTATTTCGCCTGTTGTTATTTTTTCTGTTTTCCACTCCCCTCTGTAATGTCTTCGGACCTTGAGGGTAAATAAATAAATAAATAAGTCATCCAGAAGCAGGTTCAATACATGGTCGACGACGACATAATCCAGCCCTCGAACGGTCCATGGACTTCACCGGTAGTCCTGGTGAAAAAGGAAGACAAAGGAAGACGGGTATTTTCGGTTCTGCGTGCACTATCGTCGACAGAACGCCGTAACAAAAAAGGACGTCGACCCGCTGCCACGCAACGACAACACTCGGAAGCGGCTGCGGCACACCCAATACTTTTCGTCGATGGACCTAAAGAGTAGGTACTGGCAGATTGTGGTCAACGAACGAGATCGTGAGAAGGCTGCCTTCGTCACGCCGGACGGACTGTATGAATCGAAAGTGATGCCGTTCGAACTGTGCAGGGCACCGGCGCGCTTCCAGCGCGTAATGGACACCGTACTTTCCGGCTTGAATTGGCAAACCTGTCTCGTCTACCTCGACGACGTCGTGGTATTCGCAAGCGACTTCGACGAGAACCTGAGACATCTGCGAGCCGTGCAACAGGCTATCCAGAATGCTAGACTGACACTAACGCCATAAAAATGTCGGTTCGCTTACGGCAAGCTCAAATTCCTGGGCCATGTGAGTGCTCAGGGTGTAAGCCGGACCCTGAAAAGACCTCCGCTATCGCCGAATTTCCAAAGCCCTCAGAAAAAAGCCGTACAAACATTTCGTTCGCGATTTCGCCAAGATTTCTGCGCCGCTCACACATCTGGCGAAGGACAACGTGAAATTTCAGTGGGGAGAGCAGCAAGAACAAGCGTTCAACGAGCTGAAGGAAAGACTCCAATCGCCCACTATCCTCGAATGCTTCAATTCATCACCGGAAACGGAAGCTCACACGAACCCCAGCAACGCCGGACTCGGCGCTGTACTCATACAACGACAAGACGGAGGAGAGAATGTGATCGATCGCTTACGCAAGCCGGGCAGTGTCCAAGGCAGAGCAAAATTATTCAACGACCGACACCCTATTGAAAATTCCATCAAGGTACGTATGTTGGGACGCTGACTGCCAGTCAGCAGCCCTGGTGGAACGTGCCCTGATGGTCCATCAGATGACGTCTGACCATTTTATTCAGCGAAATTTCGTCAACAACATTCGGTTTTCCCAATGTTAATCGTAAAAAAGAAATGTAAATATCGCCAAATGCGTCGACAAAACAAAATGCTCAAAAGATTCAAAAAAAAAAAAAAAAGCAACCCCGCACGGGGGATTGAACCCGGGACCGCTTGCTCACGAGTCAGACGTCTTACCACTAAGCTACACTGCACCTTCAGAAAACTCATTTTGAGAACACGTTTTATACGAGACTTTCGGGCGGCACTTGAACGCGTGAGCAGAGTACCGTCGGACGGCACTCGAACGCTCTGCAAGAGTGCCGTCGGACGGTACCCCACCAGTGATACACGCGCCGTCTGACTCTCTTTCGGACGGAACTTGTAGGAGCGAGTGGACCGTCGGATGGCACTGTAGACACAGCCTCTAAGAAATGCTTCGGCTCCATATGCAGTTAAGCCTTCAGCATGTTATGCAAAGCACTCGTACATCAATCGCCGTACTTCAGTTCTACTCACCTGCCATGTAGAGTGCTTTCGCGTCGTAGAACCCTCTTTTTGTTCGCGCGTCTCCGGCCCAGTAGAGATGGTACACCTTGACGTCTTCAACTACACCGCTTAACTTCCTTACATAGTCGGAACTCCCGAAACACTGGGTCTTTTCGAGGAGAAATTCTACTAAAACGTAAGACGTTGTAGAGCTCGGGCAGGATCGACAGGTTGGAGCAAGCGGGCAAACAAAACGAGTCGAGAGCGATCATTCATGGAAGCTCGGCGAAGCCGGGCGAAGCGAAAGTAAAGGAGTAAGTGGCGCGTTCGGCCAGTTCGGCGTTCGGCGGGCTTCTGATCAGTGTTGTCGATCGGTTGCGTGTCATATCTCTAACATCAGCGGTTTTATGGTTTCACGTCCTGAAATCGTTTTCTTGTGCATAGATTATTTTTCGTATTCATAGATTTGACGAAATATTGGTATTCGAACGAACTTTACGTCCAATGACCGTACGTCTGTCTGCCCGTCAAAGCTTTTTGACGTACAGTCAGAGACAATCGATGTCCAATCAGAATCGCCACCAAGAAATCTTGACGGCATTTCGCGGCGGCCGACTGCCACCAGGAAACCATCAGAAAGCCGACAAGCGGAGTCTGACTGGAGTTTGACTGACGGTAAGAGTAACTTGTTGGCCAATCAGCCGTGCTTGACGTACAATCAGGCACAGACAGGCGTCCACTAGAAAACATCGACTGCCAGACAGCGTTACATTGATGGATTTTTCCTTCGGGCAGGAATGTCTTGCTGTTGTCTGGGCGTTAATTACGTTCCGCCCGTACCTGTACGGGATCCCGTTCTGGGTTGTCACGGACCACCATGCTCTCTGTTGTTTCGCCAACTTCAAGGATCCGTCAGGACGCTTTGCTTGCTGGAGTCTTCAACAGCAAGAGTTCGATGTAACCATTGTGCATAAGTTTGCCCGCAAGCATAACGACGCGTTTTGTTTGACTAGGGCCCCAGTCGAAGCTCCTTCCGACAGCACCGACGACGACGATGATGCGCGTTTTTTCAGTGCAGTTACAAATACCGACATCGGAGTACTTCAACGAGACGACCCAGAACTTCATGCCGTGATCGTCCACCTTGAGGATCAAGTAACTTCAGTTCTGCGAGTCTTAGCCCGGGACTTGTCAAGCTTCGTGCTGCTGTGACGCGTGATCTTCAAAACGAACTTCAGAACCAGCAACCCTGCCTGCCTGCTGGTCCTTTCTGCCAGCCTTCGAGAATAAATCTTTCAAGCATGCCTCGACGACCTGACGGCTGAACACCTCGGCTACAACAGGACGCTCGCGCGGATTCGTGGCAATTACTACTGACCCAGACTCCAGAAAACCGTCCATCTGTACACACGGTCCACCCATGAGTGATAACGACGTAAGAAACCTCCGACGAAGCCAGCAGGACGTCTGCAGCTGATACCTGCCCAGACTACGCCCTTCCAGCAGGTCGGAATGAATTTACTTGGGCCGTTTTCAACATCGACGCAAGGAAACCGTTGGATTATCGTCGCGACCGATTATCTTAGACGATACGCCGAGACGAAAGCCTTTCCATCGAGAACAGCGGTCGAAGTCGCCAAGTTTTTCGTCGAGTTTATCCTCCTTCAACATGGTGCACCTAAAGTTCTGATCACAGATCGAGGGTCATCTTTCATGGCACAGCTGACTCGGGAGGTTCTTCGGCTCAGTACACCAGCTGTCGACGAATCACCGCTTATCTTCCGCAGACAAAAGGCTCAACAAGACGATCGCCGACATGATCTCCATGTACTTCGACGTAAAGCACAAGTCGCGGGACGAGGTGTTGACGTACGTCATGTTTGCGTACAACACAGCGGTTCAAGAAACCACGGGAATGACGCCATTTCAACTGGTACACGGCCGGAAGGTTACTACCATGCTTGACGCCATGCCGCCTCACGTGTCAACCGACGATGGCAACGACGACGCTCAACTGATCTCTCAACGTGAGGAAGAAGCTCGCCAACTGCCAAGAATCAAGATTCAAGACCAACAGCGAGTCGACGCACGCCGGTATAACCTTCGTCGCTGGGACGTCCACTTTCAATTCGGAGACCGGGTATGGGTGTGGACACCGATACCGCTCTGCGGTCTCAGCGAGAAGCTTCTGAGAAGCTATTTCGGACCCTACAAAATTATCGGAAGGCTCGGCGATCTGAACTACAAGTTCTTCTCGATGGAACGAGCCCATCTGCAAGACGCCCGCCATGACCCGAGTTAGTGCACGTCGTCCGTCTCAAGCCGTAATACGAACGATACAGGTTTGGGCTCTCGTCAAAGAGTGGACTGCGAACTTTGGCTCGCGATTCTGCTGCCTTTTTGTTGTGGATTTGTGTCTGCGTTTTGCACTGCATCGGGACGATCCGGTTTTTTAAAGGGCGCACTGACCAAGTGGGCACCGCACTCGTGGTCTGACGGTTTTCGCGCTTGCCTTCCGCGCTGAAGGCCTGGGTTCGAATCCTTGCCGCGGGTACGCATTTGTTTTTACTCTATTGTGATGTTCTGGTAAATTGGAGAACCGTGCTGCTTATTCGGGGTTAAAATGCTCTACATGCCTAACTTTCTACACAAATTGTTTCAGAAGCCCGCGCGTATACAAAAGGAGCTCCGTGTGGCAAGCCGGAGTCAGTCTCGCCCCAGCGTTCGATCATGCTGCTACGCCGACTTCGACGCCCACGACTCTCTGTTGTTATCTTTGTTTTCTTTTTGTTTTAGGTCCAAGTTCGCCCCCTTAAAGGTTTTAGTTTCCTCGGTTAATCTTTGTTTCGTCACCTCGTTATTCGTGACAACATAAATCGCTCGTAGCATAATCACAAAAAAAGTAGCTTGATAGCACGAGGTCCAGGTAACACTCTCGGCAGCCGAAAAACTCACAAGACTTTGCCCGAAAATAAACAACAAAACAGAAGAAAATGTTCGATGCAAGGTAAATCATCAACAGAAGTATTCGAACTGCTTCAGTGGAGTAGTCTACAAAATACCCTTTTCATGTGAGAATCTCCATGTGGCACAGTCTGGTCGTCGCATCAATGCCAGATTGAGAGAGCTTGATCTCGCGCTTAAGGCTAGGGAGCCTTTATACACTTTCGCCACGCTACTCAAGGCTTCACCGGCAGGACATCTAGCGGTGCACGCTCGGGACTACCATGCACCCCATTGTTCAATAGAACAAAAGTGTTTCAGCGTTTCAAATAAGGATGAAGGGGGAAAATCTACAAAGTGCACATGATTGCGAAAGAAGGAGGTGTATGCATCAGTGCACCGCCAGCGGCCCTATCGGAGAAAGAGGGGCAATACCTTGATCTATGTCCCTGAGGTCTGAGTCCGGCGGCGCGTTCGGTGCGGCCCAGGCGACAGAATGTAAAGAACTGTGACATGATCACCAGGAATAGTGTTTGTTATTCAGATCTTGAACCTAGTTTTTCCCGGTGTCCTTGAAAGACGCTGTCATTTTAAGGCCAGCCACCATCTTAGACCTTACCCCTTTTTTCTTCCTTGTTTTTTTTTTTCGTCTCTTTCTTTTTTGTCGTAATTTCTCTTTCTCTTCCACTCCTTCTTGTTCTGACAATTTCTCATGCTTTTATTCGTGTCTTTCTCATTTAAATGTGAGTTCATCTTTGTCTTTCTCCCACTGTGTTATACGTAATTGCAAGTAGTGCTCTGTCCTGTCTCTACGTTCTTCCTCCTTTGTCGTTGCGCTAATTTTACCAAGATCTATAGCCAGCTAGCCCACCAGATGATTTTATTTCATTAGTTTAAATAGCATCCAAGGTAAAAATAGACAGTGGTATGGAAGACGCCTCTAGCTTTTCAATATATCTTTTGTCTGTAACTGTTTCTTTTTTTCTCTAGCGAAAGGTACTCAGGACAAATTATACCATCTCATTAAGCCGATAGCCATAAGTTCCACCGACTTTGCGCAACCTTCATTTGGTAACGTTGTTTGAAAGGACACGAAAGTGGAATCTGTTTTTGAAACTTTCCAAAGGCGGCAAGGGCTCGTGAACCTGGAGATTAAAATCCAGATTCAACGTAAAAAGCTGGGTGCAGCTGAGGACTGGATTGATAGCGACAATAACAGGTCTACCGTTTGAGGTTATCATCTCGTGCGTACTACCGTTAGGGTTGGTTCGGTGCATGCTTCGGGAGAAAAAGAACAGGGACAAACCTAAAAACATCGACAACATGAGGACTACAAACAACCCATATGATACTAAAACTTAGATAAACTTTAATATGCACTCCGCATCAAGTGCCAACCCAAGCAGCACGAATTTTGGCTAAGCATTGGCCAGTGCCGGGTTATGGTCTTTTGGCCAATGGCCCAAAAGAGGCCATTAATCGGCTAATGCTTGGCCGATGGCTAATGGCCAGTGGCCATTGGCCAATGGCTGGCCACTGGCCAAATGAGCCATTGCCAGGCATTGGCCAATGATTGGGCAAATCTGTGCTGCTTGGGAACTTAATCAACTAAAGCAATATAATAATATAAAAAGCCATGCGCTGCCATTAACATCGGTACACCAAAGGGTACAGGCAGACATTTTTTTTAATGGGGGCACGTCTAGGTAACCCCTTCCCCTCCCTTCTAGTTGCCAGTATTTTCAAAAAGATGACAGACAGATGACGCCAGACGAGTGGGCCCAATAGAAAGGCTAATCAGAACACAAGAAGGTCATCCCCAATTCACTAGTGAATTACATAATACTTGGGATTAGTCACCTCATTTGGTCTTCACGCAATAACCGACGAAAACATATGTAGTCCATTAACCCCTACCCCTGTTGCCTCAGGGTAACTTGACCAATGCAGGCGATACATGCTTTCACTCACTCACTGTGTCGCCTCTTCACCTCAGAAACACTTCCGCCCTTCTGCCCTTGACATCATAAGGCTGAAAATTTCGCAGTAAAGAAAACACTGGAAAACTGCCCTTTTGTCGCTTTGGGTGCATGCATCTGCGCTTCTAGACCTGTACAGATTACACAACAAAATATTGGGAACTTTGATTATGCCCACAAAAATCAAATATCATTAGCAAAAATGCAAGAGATAAAAAATAGCAATTTTAATAAGCCGGTCTCAAATTTTGTATAAATACAATTTTTGATAAAATTAAAAAAAAAATCTATAAATTAGTGTGTGAAAATTAATTAAACTCAAATAGGGCTATTCGATATAAAATGTAAAGGCCTACATGCATATAGTGTTTATTAAGCAAAAAGTATTATGGATCGTAAAATACAATGCTTCAAATATGTCTCCAAAACGTCAAATATGCAATGTTCGTTTGTTTTTGTTTTGGCGGGGGGAGGGGATACTATGAGCCAAGGCAGTTTATTTTTATTGAAAAAAACTGAAAACAATAAACTTAGGCTCAACAGTGCAACTATTGATCGATTGTAGTACCCTGATTCGCCGCCAAATCCTTAACGGTGTTTATCACGGATGCACAAGTTTGAGAAAGGACAAACGTGTGAAAGCATGCCCTTTGTTCATATGACGTAGGATCGATCATGCCTTAAAAATGTGAAGTGATTTCTCTTAGGAATAACGTGCTGGGACACGTTTTGTGTGTAGTAATTGCTCATGATTAAAACTACCTTCCATCACGCACACTTACCATCGGATCTAATTACTACTTTTTACGCACTTCATTGGGGACCTTCTTTCTTGTGCTGATGTGAGGTGCCGGCTAGGACTGGTGCTGTCACTGATGAAACACGAGCCACAGCAGAACGCTGGTAGACCTTGTGTTTAATCTTTACCCGCGATGGCCTCCGCTTAGTGACGTAGACATTCCGGTATTGTGGCCTTGCGTCAGGAGGTGTTGCCGGGCCTCAGCATTTAGATGTGGGGTGGGAGTGAAAAAAGGGGGGGGGGGCGGTTTGGTTCCGGATTTCGGTAGCACAGTGGGAAGCCCCTTGCTTACATCCGAAGTATGATGCGGCGCCTCTACTTCCTCATTATCTGGTGAAAGCTGTTTTTGACCGCGGGCTCAGTCGGCTTCCGCCAGCAGATGCCCTCACGTCATTTTTTTTTTTTTAGTTTCCCTTGAGTGCGAGACGGCAGGCGGCGTGTAACAAGAACGTGTGAGCAAATACAAGCTTATCAACACAATCGGGAACACTGCCACACTGTCATGGTTATCGTTTTTTTTTTTTTTTATGCGGTGTTTATAGATGGCTTTTGTGGGCTGAGCGGTACGCTATAGAAATTAGAGACACCAAATTCCTTCACACCACCCCCCAATTCAGCGTACCTACGTCTCTCTGAGTCTGTATGTATCTCAATTCGATAAATTCCGCTAAATATTTATGAATAATTTATGACATTCTTAGATTGATATTGACTGTTTTCCTCTGAACTCAGGGTTTTGGGGTCAAATTTTTAATTTTGACAAACAAATTTATGTTTCGAAAAAAACGATTAGAATGAAAAACAGCGATTGCGGCACGCTCAAGTTTTTTTTTTTTTTCTGTTTGAGTTATTCAATACTAATTTCGCCAAGTCGGAAAGATATGGTTCTCCTAGCAGTTGAAGACTGCTTGTTTCTCCGCTCAATATTTTTTTCATTTCTGAGTATAAAGAACTAAGACTTTGTTTTCACACGCTCGCAACAGACTTAAGATTAGGCTTAAGGACTTGAATAAAATTCTTATAATTTGTATTGTTTTCAAAAACAGTTTGAATTGTTCCTTATAATCCTCAGTAAAGTTTGGCAAGTTTGTACATACGAACTAATATATTTCAATGATTTTGACATCACCAGAGTTCACAAATCTAGCCATATTCAGGAAATAAAAATTGAATATTTTATATTCAATAAAAACTGAATGAAAGAATGTTTAAAAAATTCTTCCAAATTTAAAAATTAAATTTTTTTCTTTTTTTCAGAAACCGTTTTGTATGATTTTTTTATTATTAGGTATAATATTGGTTTAATAAATATTATATGCATTTTATATAATATAATTGTTTATATGACACACTTAAGGGGAAGCTAGAGAGCGTCTTGAAAAAAATGAGTTAGAAGTGAATTCTGATGTATTTTTACCCCGTGAACCCGAATACTCAAAACATTTGCTGCGCGAGTATTGTTAAACGCGCGAAAACGCGAAAGAAAGTCGCTGTACGTGACGTCATCGACGGCTCTTTTGGCTGCCCAAGACTAGGGAGGAGGGGCTTCAGTCCTATTTTGAAATTGCTCTTATGGCTCTCTGGCGCGTCGCATTGAAATATAATTGTGATATCTGTTATTCTAACGGCAAAATGAACGCAATTCAAGCGTTTTTTTCTCAAATGCAGAAGTGCCCCATCTTCCCTTTAATGCGTAAACCTTGCCAAATGTGCGTTTTTAAAAAACAAGCTTCTTTGCGGAGTGAAGTATTTTTCACTGCGCATTGCGCACACTTTCACTTATTTTTAAGCTTGCGTAACAATTTTATTCTTAGTATTTGGTAATTAAGTATGCTGCGCCATAATGTTGGTCAGAATAGATCATGTCCGTACGCAGTCACAACTAACACTATATATTCAAGCTCTAATAATTCTTGTTTGTGCCCCAGTCAATATCACATTTAAAATACCCCTTGAAATTAGTCCAATCTTAGAAATACCTAGGAGTTCACCTAACCTCCGATCTATCATGCAACATGCATATTAATTGCATTCTTTCAAAAGCTAACCGTAGTCTCGGTTATTTAAAACGTAACCTTAATTCTGCCCCATCTTCTCTTAAACGACTAACATACGTCACGCTTGTTCGACCGATCCTGGAATACGCTTGCAGCATTTGGAACCCTCATTATCATTACTTAGCTGCTTCACTGGAAGCACTCCAAAACCGTGCCGTTCGTTTCATTTTTTCTGATTACCCACGTCATACCAGTGTAACTAACCTTAAAACTCGTGCTGACCTTCATTCACTTGAGATACGCCGCAGGGTATCTAAGCCATCTCTTCTGCACAAAATTTACTACTCGCCATCACTTCTCTCTCAACCGTTTTATGTTTCAGCCCGCATTGATAACTCATGTAAGATTAAACTTATTTCTTGTAAGTCATCCTTTTTTTCTGCTCGTTTTTGCCATCCGCCATTGCTGACTGGAACTACTTGCCCGATAACATTGTTTGTCAACGTAATGAAGTTCTTTTTCGCCAAGATTTAACTACTTTTTGGGGCCCTTGATGCATGTCTACTTAAGTGTGGTTGATTTTTTTATTTTTGTGCTCTGTACTTTTGATTTATTCTGCTTTGTAACCCCTCCCCCCCCCCCCCCCCCGCTTACATAATGCCCCTTGAGGGTGTGTAAGGTATTTAAATAAATAAAAATAAATAAATAATTACGGTCATAAACAGACTATATTTTATGTTTATATTTACCGATAAACTGCAATATACATCGCCACCGAGAAAACGTAACGCAAATAAACTTGGTGTTTTTAAGCAGATATCTCCCGAATTGACTAGTGTTTAGGAACATTCGTTCGGTCAAATCTGCGTAACATATATTATTTTAGACATATCGCATTGAATTTGTATTCAACCAAAGGAACTAAACTCTAGCTTTTCGGTTATGTCAAGATCGTTTAAATAGTTTAAATAAGTCAAACCAAAAACTGCCAAACCACGCCAATAATCATCAAAAAGACATCTTCACGCTTTTCAAAAAAATACTTTAAAATAATATTTAATACTTTATAGTTCATTACGCGTAAAACATTAATTCTGATAGCATCACAGACGGGTCATAGTGCAGTATTTTGACAAGGAACAATATAGTGAGTGGTGAAACTTGCAATTCCCGGCTCGTAGCAGGAAAAACGATGTTTCCATTCAATGATTTTTGTCATAGCTTGTAAATTTTAGTGCGACGCATTTAAGATATTTTGATGACTTTGAAATCCCCGTAAATCTTAAACATAGCTCTATTTATTCAATGCAAATTAAATATAATTTGTTTGAAGCAAAATATGTTACATGCATTTCAATGAACGAATGCTTGGAAAATTCCGGAAATTCTCGAGTGATCTTCTCATTCTAACCATTTTTTATTAGCTTAGAATTTTATTGGTAGCAATGTATGATTGTGGCTTATGCGCAAAACTAAACAAAAAAAAGGTAGTATGTTGTTTGTACAACCGCAATTAAAGCTTTAAACTTGTCAGTTTTATCGTTTGACAGCATCTTCATATAAATGCTATTTTGATCAATATTTTGGCGCGGTATAGTTAATTAGTTGATAGTAATACTTGGAATCGCACGTAGCCTTAAAATTAGGTTAAACTCAACGTAATTGTTGGATACTGCATTTTTCTTCAGAACAAAGCTTGCCATCTTACAACGCACACCTGACAAGATTCAAGCTTACATTGCGCTCAAATAAACAAAATGCTATATATTATACTTATATTTTCTAGTAAACCAGTATTATCCTCTTGCTACTAATAAAGAATTAAAAGCAATCATTTCGAGAAAAAATTAATTTGGAATTTGCTACTTTTCTAAAACGTTCGTTCATTCGATGTTAAGTTATTTCTAAGTGTGAAGTCACCATCCGACTGCTCTTCTCTCCAAGCTGATCTAAGTCGCGTTTCGAGATGGTGTTTAGAAAACGGCTTGTTACTTAACCCCTTAAAATCCAAATCAATTGTGTTACCTATAGAGCGTGATGTTATTTGTTTCGAATATTATCTGGATGGCGTATTAGTTCCTCGATTCTCCTTTATCAGGGACCTTGGAGTGTATATTGACTGCTCACTTTCTTTCAGCAATTATGTCTTCGCTACAGTAAATGCAGAGTTGAGGACGTTAGTAATGATTTCAAGAATTTGTCGTAGATGTTCAGCTCCCTGTCTGTTGCTACTCTTATTTAAATCTCTAGTTCGATCGCGACTGGAATTTGCCTCAGTCGTTTGGAATTCACTGAGTCTGTCGCAAGAGCTAGGTATTGAAAATGTGCAAAAACGAATGGTAAGAATTTTATATGACCGCTACATTGGAAGGAAATGTTTTTATCACTACGAAACACTGCTTCGTAAATTTTTGCTGCATAAATTGGCCTTGAGAAGGCAGTACAGCGATTTTTTTATTCCTTCACAAAGTTGTTCATGGCAGGGTAAATTCGGCTGCTGTATTAGAGACGATTGAGTTTCATGTCCCCTGTCGCCCGAGCCTAAACATTTCAACTTTTTATTCATCTTGCTTGTCCGCTGTAATCCCATTGTCAAGGATACAAATTGCTCATGATTCAAAACAATTTAACCTTGACATCTTTTAATCCACTTAGGAGTTTATGTTAAATCTACGTGAAGTAATCAATAATCAATTTTTGCATTATGATAATGTTGTATGACTTTCATTGATTTAACTTTGTTGTTTCCGGTTTTTTTAGGTTTTACTCCATGTATGTTTAGTACACCACGCTGTAAACCGAGAGGTTGTTTGTGGGCACGAGAAAAATAAAACAATGTATTATTATTATTATTATTATTATATTCAAACGTATGCAACAAGCATTATTTTGCAGATATAATTTCGAATTTTTATTTGTTAATTTGTTGATGTGTTGCAGTCGTAACTTGGCTCATACGTACAAAGATACGTATAAAAGGGTACGTTACTTCCAGAAGCAGTGTTGATAAGATGAAGTCAAGGAATATCTAGTTTTCTGAAACACCCATTTTACACTCTTAAGGATGTAGAGTATGCAAAACAGAATTGACAGGGAGCCACAAACGTCGAGTCCTATGCGCTGAGTCATTGTTATGTTCTGGTCGTGCGATAGGGAAACGACTCGGCCTAGCTTGGGCCGCTGCCCAAGCTTGTTATCCCCGTAACCCGGCAATGTGAAGGCTCCTAACGGTCTTACGGCGTTGCACGAAGAGCTACCTCAAAATCGAGTGTTCTTTCACCTTCACACTGGGCCCAATTGTCAATAACGTTCTGCAAGCATTGTTGCACCAAAACGTCGATAATTAATTTCCGTGTGGCCCCTCCAAATGTCTGCGTAGAGTCGTGTATCGATTAAAGGAACGGCCAGACAGGTTCGTTAATAGCATCGAACGCCTCTTATAGCGTGGAGGAAGGAGCGCCTAGGACATAACATGGCTACTTAGATCCGAAGGTATTCTGGATTGCAAGCAGACAGCTTTTCTTGCGCCGTTTTATGGCTTTCGTTAAAGGGGTCAAATAGGGTTTCCCTGAAGACTTGCATATACATTTGGGTTCGACATCAATATGGTTACTTTAGCGATGATACGTTACACTATATTACACATCACAGTCCCCTGGGAGCATATTGTGCATTAGATATATGCATTTATTTTCTAATTTATCGTAATTATAAATAGTCCTATTGAGCGTTGTGGGGTCACGTAAGTCGGTCACGTAACGTCAAGAATTTTCTCGGAAGTGAGCCGAAAATTTCAAAAACAGTTTGAATCGAAATACGAATAGAAAAGTAAATATTGCACACAATACGGATGGCAGCGCCTTAAAAGAGTAGCTTAATGATTTAAACCATAACAAGAACGAAAACTCGTTCGTCGTTCTCTATTAAAAATCTGGGAACAAGTTCTCGCCACATGGCTCCAGTGGCTTGAATGGAACGCTTCCCCGTTATTTTTCTAAGATACGAACGTGCGGTTACATAAATGTGACCTTTTGCGCATTTTAATTAATTACTGTTCTAAATGATTCCTAGATAAAAAAAAAAAAAACGAAACAACAAGCAGGTGAAAATATTTACAACGAACGACATGTCGACTGACCGCGATCAGATTTGTTCTAGTTCTTTGGATTTGACTATCTTTCGGACACACCCATATTTGAAATCGGAGGTTGAAATAGTCAATAATAAGAAGCCTAAATGCCCAATAAACTCGGGACAAAAAACAAACATCTAAAAAAATATTTTTGTGGTTTTTTTTAAACGTAATAAGTTCCCACTCCCGTTCCATCTATGCAAGAGCGAACGTCGGCGCTCATTCGTTTTTTCTAAAAGGAATGCATTCCAGAAACGTCATTCCTTGGAACGCAGTTGCAAACAATGTTCCCGTGCGACAAAGTAGTCACTCACTATAAAGGAAGATGGTGAAGCAAGCTAATATCGTCTATAACTGGTATACTAATATATGTCGTTATCGGCGAAGTTGGTGGAACCAATGTGTGTGTGAGGTAATTCACCTCTCGTGTCGGTTTGGCCGACACGAGGGAAGAAGAAGAAGTAAATAAAGGGCTTTTTGCGTGCCTGACTGTACGTTGAAAGCTTGCCCTTTTCCCCCATCGAACATGGTGTCAGAAGTGGAATCGGGATACTAAAGGTTGTAATTCGTCAGCTCGCGAAGCAATCGGCTCTTCTTCAGACGCCGAAGCGACCGCTAAAGCAGCTACTACGGGGAATACCTCGGGTCAACCTCAAGGTACAAAATCGGACATCAGGTACGCCATGGCATCGTTCCAGATAGATCCACCTGAGCCCTCTACCTTCGCCACTCCAAATGAATGGCCGTCATAAAAGAAACGTTTTCTTCGGTACCTCACAGCCTCTGGATTGCAATCTGCAGCCGAAGAAATACAAGTTGACACGCTCGTCTATTTGATGGGCACTCAAGCAGAAGATCTCTTCAACACTTTCAAGCTAAAGTCCAGAAAACGTCAAGACGTTCGATTTCGTGTTAGCCCACTATGAAGTCTTCTTCTTTCCAAAGCGCAACATATTCTATGAAAGAGCACGATTCATCACCCGAACACAAGGAGAGAGTGAATCGGTGGAGGAAGTTTCAATGGCCCTGCACACGTTAGCCGACACGTGCAACTTCGGCGAACTCAGAGAAGAAATACTCAGAGACCACTTGGTAGCAGGCCTGTGGGACAAGAACGTTTCAGAAAAACTACAGTTGGACGCGTCGTTAGGCTTGATGGAGGCGCTCATGATCGCCCGTAAACATGAAACAGTTCGACAACAAGAGAAAGAGCTACGGTCCAAGGAAAGCCCAGAGGCAGTACACCAGGTTCACACTAGCAGATCATTTACAGTGCCACGAAAGGCTGCGGTCGCTTGGGAAAGGACTTTGTCAAAACGTCACCAGCATGACGCCAAAAATTCAGAACGATCCTGTACCGGGTGCGGACACAAAGGTACACTCTCGGGCAAGATGTCCAGGAAAAGACGCGGTGTGCCGAGGTTGTGGAAAAAGAGGACACTTTATGACAGTTTGTCGGTCGACGTCTTCTCTTAGGAATGTCACCGATTAAGGAGGAGGATTTTTCACAAAAGGGCATTTGATGACGGCCTCAGGTCCAGCTACCCAAACAAGAAACGACGGTCAAGAGGCAGGATTCCTCGGCACAACGTCAAACTCCTAAACTTCAATGCGGGAACTACTGAGACTGGTTGAGAACCAACCAGTATTATTCAAGGTAGGCACCGGGCAGACGAGACAGTGATCCCCGAAGACCTTTCTAGGAGTCTCTTCAAAGGCCCTACTCTAAACCCGCCGAGGCGCCAGCTTCAGGGGCCCGACGGAAGACGACTTCACGTTTCGGACGTCGCAAACCTGATCCTCTCGTTCAAAAACTACATGAGCGAAGAGGAAGTTCACGTTCTCCGAGGCCTCAAAACACCACTTCTTGGAAGGCCAGCTGTAGAAAAGCTCAAGGTTCTCCCTGATACCTTCCAGGTTCGGAGCCTCTGCCCCGAGGAGGAGTTTCCTCATCTTTTTGAAGGGCTCGGCACTTTAAAAGGAGACTACGAGGTAAAGCTAGCACCTGATGCAACGGCCTTTGTCTGAGATCGCCTCGCAGGGCGCCCCTGCCTCTTTTCAACAAGACAAAAATGGAGCTGGAGGGGATGCAACAACTGGGAGTAATTTCACCAGTGAGAAAACCAGTGGCGTGGTGTGCACCGGTGGTAGTGGTTCCTCAGCCCTCAGGGGCCCTACGTATATGCGTAAACTTTACGCAACTGAAAAAGTACGTCCAGAGAGAATGGCATCCGATTCCATCAGTGGAACACACTTTGGGAGTGTGTTCCAGAAGGCAACCGTTTCTCGAAGATTGACAAAAAACTCAGGGTTTTTGCAAATACCCTTAAGCGAGGACAGAAAAACCCTTACGACATTCATAACACCTTTTGGCAGGGTCTGCTTTAAAAGGCTGCCGTTTGGAATTTCTTCGGCACCAGAACATTTTCAAAGGAGGATGGCCGATGTTCATTTAGGGATAGAAAGAGAAGCATGCCATATGGACGACATCCTAATCTGTGGGTCCACACAAGATCGACATGATGGTCGTCTAAGAGCAGTACAATAGCGTCTCACTCGAGGTGGTATCACGCTAAACAAAGAGAAATGTCTCTTCAGCGTTAAGAAGATTTCCTTTTTAGGGCACCTGATCGAGAACAGTCTGGTTCGTCCGAATCCAGTGAAACTGCCTGCTATTCTGCAGGCGCCAAGTCCCACATAAAAAAGGAGTTACGCCGCATCATGGGAATGGCTACGTATCTTGCACGTTTTATCCCCAATGATGCACAGGTCTTAGAACCATTGTCATCGATGTTATGCACAAAACATGATTTTGCGTCGAAGCAACCTCAACAGCTTGCATTGGACCAGTAGAAAGCTATGCTTTCGTCAGACCCAGTTTTGGGTATCTACGATCCAAACAAAGAAACCGTTGTAAGTGCAGACGATTCAGCATACGGACTAGGTGCTGTCTTGCGCCAGAAGGACGGACAACGGTTCAAGGTAATTGCCTACGCGTCTAGGGTTATGACAGAGGCCGAACGTCGATATGCACAGATAGAGAAAGAAGGCTTGGCACTCATGTGGGCCAGCGAAAAGCTTCGAGACTACCTCGCAGAAAAAGTCTTCACTCTCAAAACTGATCCCAAGCCTCTCGTCTCACTTTTTGGGTCCAAAGCACTCGATGTGTTGACACCAAGGCTACAGAGAATGCGTATGCGACTCATGCGTTTCACGTATGCTATCGTCTATGTCCCGGCAAGGATCTAACGGCAGCCGACGCTCTGTCAAGGTCTCCTATCTTACAATCGTAGTCTTTTGACCTAGAAAATGAGATTGATGGCTACATCAAACAGATCGTCTCCTCTATGCCGCTGACATCATACAGTGTTCAGCAGGTTGCCAGTGAACACCAGAAGGCCGGAGTATGCACGCGGCTTCGTCAACTAATTCTAACAGAGTGGCCAAGAAGAAGAGATCTGGAGCGAGAGCTCAAACCTTATTGGGAAGATAAAGACAACATCTCGCTCGTTGACGACGTAATAGTTTGTGCCTCAAGAGTTATAATCCATGAGAAAATTCGCGACACCGTTCCTTCGTCAACTTCATGAAGGTCATTTCGGGATAGACAAATGCAAAAGACGAGCAAGGGACTCCGTTTCGTGGCCTGGAATTCACTCTGATTTTGAGCGACTCATCAAAAACTGTCACGCATGCCTCTAACAGAGTGTCAACCGCAAAATGCCTCTTTGGCAAACAAAAATCCCACAGCGTTGCTGGGGAAGAATAGCGATAGAGTTGTTCTTCTGGGACGGAGCCTGGTGGCTAATCATAACTGACTATTTTCACGGTACCCAGAACTGGTCCGCCTTGGTGGTCTCTCATCGGGAACTGTTACCACCCACTGCAAGTCTACTTTTGCGAGGCATGAGATGCCGGTCGTCGTTGTATCCGACAACGGATCCCAGTTCTCTAATCGCGAAATTGACGAATTCGCAAAGGATTATGGTTTTCGCCACATCACTTCAAGTACAAGGTACCCTGAAAGCAATGGAATGGCAGAAGCCGCGGTCAAGATAATAAAGTCGTCTCTGAAGAAAACAGAAGACCCGTACAAGACCCTACTCGCTTACAGAACGTGCAGTGAAAAACGGATACAGTCCGGCAGAACTTCTGATGGGCAGGAGGTTGCGAACCACTGTTCCTGTCTCGTCTAGCCGCCTCGTTCCCTGGCTTCGAGATCTCAACAACGTAAGAAAATTTGAAATGCCTCAGCCAAAAAACTAAAAGAAGACTTCGACCGCCTGCATGGCGTCCAAGCCTTAGTCGACTTGGACGAGGTCACTGACATGTGGAGTAGTCGACCTGCAAAGACAGGGAGTCGTCCAAAGCAGTGCAAATGAGCCCAGATCATACTGAATCGACACTGACACCGGAGACTCTATTCGCAAAAACAAAACACACCTGATTCCCTTACCAATTCAGGCTTCTGGATCAGAAGTGCAGATACCCGAGAATGTGCAAGAAGATGAAGCTAATTCACCAGAGCCTGGACCTCATTGCGCCGATAGCAGCCACGCTGCTATCGGCACACGTTCGAGTACCAAAAAGGTATCAAGAACAACGAACGATGCAGGTGTGAGACTTAGAGGGGGAAATGTTTGATTGTTTGTTGTAAGGCTTAGGAGGGGAGGTGTGTGATTGTTCGTTGGTGTGAGGCTTAGTAGGGGAGATGTGTGATGTAATTCACCTCTTGTGTCGGTTTGGCCGACACGAGGGAAGAGGAAGAATTGAATGAAGCGCTTTGTGCGTGCCTGACTCCATATTGAAAGCTTGCGCTTTTCCTACATCGAACATAGTGGTCTAGAAGTGTTACAATATAGGATAATATAGCAGAGGTGGTGTAGCCAATATTGGCTAGAAGTGTTTCTATACAGGAGATTAATGGGGAACGTGATGTAGCCAATATATTGGCAGAAAGGTTTATCAGTATAAGGCAATATTGTGAAAAGTCGTTTACCCTATATTTAAGTTTGTGTAGCCAATTCTGCCTAGGTTATATGTACCAATATTGATTAATTTTTGAATAGATATTGTCCAAAACTCTTGTACGTATTTCGGTCAAGATTGGGTTCAAATCAATGGTCAATTTTAAGACTAAACATTGGAAGAAAAAAGCGCCGCGATGTTCTTGCCAATATAGACCAATAGCGGTTATATTATTAACAATCAGGACTAAAGTAGGGTCAATATTGGTACCATCATTGACCATTATGGGGCCACTGTTGTGCCTACATCTGTGTGCGGCTTGCGTGTACTCGCATCGATTAGAGAACCTATCCAGGTTGAAGATTGCTCTGCAAGGTTCGTTCGTCATCCACGGCTAGCCTAAACTGTTGAAGTTGGCGGTTGATGAATGCTGATAGACGCCGACGCCGAGGGAACTGGGCTTAACCGAAAGAAATTATTTTTTTGAACTGGCAAGTTTGAAATTTTAAGCGTTGCTAGTCATGCCATTTGTATCTATCGTAGAAAACAGGCCTTCTGAAGCACGGTATTTGTCAAACAGTTCAGGAGACAAAAAATGTTTATAGTCGTCTTTAGTAACGCCAGCGTGCGAGAGCTGGATTATTAAATTGGCAAATACAAGTATTGAAGGCCGCAGATCCGGCGATTAGTCTGTTGTTTTCTTTAGATTACTTTTCGTTACTTGCACAGCCCGCTCCCGTCAGCAAAACTGCATTTCTTACAAACTACAAGATATAAAACAATCCAGTTCGTTGACTGAATGGTACGTCTATCTATTGGTATGACTCCTATTTCTTCTTGATATCATGGTCATATTGTGAATGTATTGCTAAATGTCTCCCATAAAAAATACAAACGACCACATAAAGTGCACCTCTATTGTGAATGGCTGCCCTTGCTTTGTTGAGACATGTTATTTAGAAGATTTGTCTTTACTCGATGTATTGTAGTATTCTTCCTTTAGTAGATTAAATTTTTCTAAGAAGTTGTAGATAAATGTGAGCTTTTGTTGAATGCATTTACGAGATATGCTTTCACACTATGTGCTTTGGGCAAGAAGGTGCGACTGAGACGTAAGACGTATACAAACCCCATACACAAAGTGGCTTTGGTTAACTGTCTTTTTTGAGACGCGTCGGAGCACCTTGCAGAACTCCGAAGTTAGTGGCAAGCTTTTTGCGGCAAAATTCCAGGCTTCCGAGCACGAAAACCCGCGTAATCTTCGGCCGCGAGCTGCCCTGTCGTCGACACCCCTCCCAACACCACGTCATCTAAGGCACGACCGACGCCCTTTGTTCGCCTCGAGATACATGAGAACTTGAGAAGAAGCGAGATGAAAAGAAAACGCATCACAACTCCCAATGACATTTCAAGACATTGTGCGGTATCGGATCACCCCGTCCATCCGACGACTGAGTCGGTTCAAAAAGGCAAATAGGGGCTCAGTGCCGACAAAGTGCCACTGAGAAAACAGCGACGGAGCTTCCGTTTTATATTCGCTTTGTCTGAAAGCTCGGTCCGCTCTCACTTGATTCGGCGAAAACCCCTTTTGTGGACACTTCGCACGAGAGCTCATCGATTCAGACAAAGAGGGGGCTTCAGCAAACGCGTCTTTCATGTCGGAAACGAACAAGCAGAAATGAGAACTGGAATTCCGGTTGTCAGAGCAGGGCTTAGGCTGCAAAAGGGCAGCGACCTCCGACCCCTTCCTAGGAATTTTCAAGAGAAGCGACACGCCCGTATATCTTTGTCGCACGATGTAGTCGATTCTTCGGGAAATAATATAAATAACGCATTAAAAAGAAAAAGAACTGCTTTGCTTATTTGGAATTTTAAAGACGAAAGATTGGTTGTTTTTTTAGCTGTGACACAGGCACTCTTCATGCTATGAGCAATTACTAGTCAGTTCACTGATATTGGACACCAAATATGCAAAAGTTTGCTTATAACAGGGCAGGTGAATTTTCGCCCGAATTTTTAACCAAGAATATCTGAATAATTGGGGGGGGGGGGGTCTTTTGTTTTGACTCGACTAACGAAAATATTTGCTTAATAAACCATTATTATAATTTTTATTCTTAGAAAAGAGTGAAGAGCACCGTCTGAAAGTTAAAAATACGTTTAATGGTATTACAAGAAATTAGTACTATTTTGCCACTGTACTATTACTAAAGTGCTGTATATTTACTTTAAATCGGTAGCCTCCAACTAACTCAATACAGTGAAAACATCACTACATCAAGTCCTACACCAACAACGTGTAGGACTTGACCGAAGTTGCAGTGGTATAAAAGGTGGCATAACAAAGTTTTATAAAAAGTCACGGAGTTGAGAAGACTTCATCATACGGACAAGAACCCGAGCGGAGATAAAGTATTCTAGAAATTTGTACTTTCTATATGTGTTTACGTTCACGACTTGACAGGTATTTTCTATTATTCCTCGTCCATCGCTTATAATATACAGCCCGCAACAAAAGTGGATTTCGGTATACATGTAAGAATGAAACTTTGTGACCCGAATGAATATTTTGCAACTTTGCAATATCACTCCTATGGTACTGATCGCCGGCGTCGCAGACGATGCTACTTGATCTTCCAACATTTTACTAAGAAGAGCACCAAAATGACGATTGTCAGGCTTAGCATCTTTCCTTAGACCTCTCGTGGGAACTGGACAGAGGCGACATGCTTGAAAAGCTCCATGGGAAGGGAAACTAAATAATGCTGAATGTAAGATTCATAATTTTTATTTCTCTTATTTTCTAGGAAAGTTATTATCGAGAACTGCAAGCTGCGTTCAATATTGCGTGCAGAAACAACAGCAATCTACGAAAACCCGAAATGCGTGTTTTTTTAACCAACTGTTCATATCACTGGCTTATTAACTGCCGATTTCTCCATCAATGATCGGCACGTTCTTAATTCATTTTACGATCCTTCAAGCTTTGCGTCGTGAAACTGTGGCTACACGGGTTTTGTAGTCCTAATGATTGACACTATGAAACTCAAAATGGCATTGTGTTTAAAAGAGAAGGTATCTGCGAAACTTTGTTTGAAATTCAAGAAAACAAACACATTGACGTGAGCTAAAACTTCACAGAAAGTGTGATATAATGTACGGCTAGAGCAGAAATGTTAAATCATGTTGCGCGAATAATTATTTTTCTGCGGGAGCTCTAAAGCAGAAAATGGTTTTTAACGCTACCCCCGCAATCTCAAAATTTGTCCGTCCGTCCGTCAGTGCATTTTCTGCTAAATTTTGATTGGAAAGTGAAGTCACATGACCTATACACCTAGGAGGTCCATATCACCCGAGCGAATGACATTTTAGCGAATAAAGACGTTTTAGCGAATAACAAAAGGCGCGTCTTAACCCCCCCCCCCCCCCCCCCCCCATGCTGCGCTTACAGCGTTTCGCGGCGGCAGACTGTGGCGGCTCATTACAACAATGTAAACCAAAATGGCCCACCCATAAACGCCGCTTCGCGGGGGCCGACTATTCGCTAAAGTTTCATTCTCTGAAACGACGGCGTTAGCCAAAACGTCATTCAACGAATCGAGTGCCTCCCGCACCTTGGGGAAATTCACCGTACGCGACCAATACGTTAAATCAAGTCCTCCTAAACTCAGCGGCAAAATTCACGTCATGTGGCCAAAACATTAAATAGGTTTCTCCTAAACCTTTAGCGGGAAATTGACGACACGTCACATTTAGACCAATTCAGTTACCCACTAAATTTAGCGGGAATATTCACGTCTTGCGATCCCACAGACCGAGTCGGCTACCCACTAATATTTTCGAGAAAATTCTCGTCTTGTTATCCAGGCACCAATCTAGTTTCCCCGCTACATTTAGGTGGGGAATCGACGTCAAGTGACCCAAAATCACATTATTCATAGAGCCATTCAGTTGCCCCGCTAAACTTAGCGGCATATTATGTCACGTGACACACCAATTTCCTACACTGCATTTCATGCATTATGATGTCTTTAGTTCAAGGCGTCTGCTAATGTTCTGTTCAATGTTCACATTAACTTTAACTTCAGCCAACCCTACAACCTCATGGAGCCAAGAATGCAGAGCCAAAAATGCATCGTCACGGCGATTGTCGTTTTTGTGACTTTGGCATCACAAGATAAACAAATCACGCGCAAAAACAAAATCGCGGGTTTTTTTTTTTTTTTTTTTTGTTCGTGGTTTTGAAGTAATTGGTATTATCAGCGTCCCGAAAACAACAATCACTTGTAGTTCGCAACGGTTTTATTAAAAATATATTAATTTATATATTTTTTTATTACTTAGAAAACACCATTTCCTCTGTCTGAAAGTGACTGTATTCCTGTATAGTGAAATTTGGTCAAAGTGTTAAATCTTTCAAAAGACAAAGTACGTATTGTTACACAGAAGTTTAGACAATTAAGGCACGTGCTTATAGATGCAATGTACGAGACATTGTGCTGTCTGTATGTTTATACGGCAAGACATTTTGCGAGGGAAGAACCACTGAAGGCCTGGGGACTCTAACAGACGTCTCGCAGCAGCTGTTACACCAACAAATGCCAGTACGATGCTGATCCAGATCGAAGGGAGCAGGGGTTGCGGATTGAACCCAGTATCCATGGGTAATGCAGCGCGTAGCTTTCGCTACTACGTGCTCCGAGCAGTGGAGCGCTAGCACACGCTGTCACTGATTCCCCTTTATAACGAGAGCGAACATGAATACACCAAAGAATTGCCTCGAGGTTCTTGTAGACGAGGAAGCAGAAGAGTTATTATTTTCATCAATTCACCCGCAAAACATGCCGTAAACACAGCCATTCTTTCCGCCAGACGTTGGGCCTTCACCTCAATTTTCTGTACACCAATACCAACAAAAAGTATTCTAACAAACACGTAAGAAATACAAAAAACACGTTCGCTCTCTGCTATGCCGACCGTAAATAAAATGACAAAATATTACGCAAGAAAAACAAAGAAACGGAAAGGTTTCCAGGGATCAGCACTCTTTTCCGCAGACTGGATAAGCCCCGGAGAAACGGCATTCTTTCCAAGTTGCCCTGGAGACGTACGTCTGACTGTCTGCTTCTGACGCGCCTCTTGTGCTCGTTTTTTTTTTTTTTTACTTTTTTATTCTGCATATTTTGCCCGGGTCCGAATCGGGTCCCGGATAACCTTGGAGCCTTCTCAGACCACATGTCCTAATGGACGGAGGATGATGTTCCCTGCCCGCTGTTGGAGAGAGAACTTTCTAACGCACTATTAAACATGCCCTGACAGATCGCTTCACATGCAAACTAGACATCGCTCAATTTGGTTTGTTCTACTGTTTGCGTTTCTCATAAGTACCCTCGTTCCGTCATTTGGCCCACCACGGGCAGCATATGTATGCAGCCCCGAAAGACGAATTGCAGGCTTGCAGATATATAAGCATTGGTTGTACTATATCAGGTTTTAGGTGAAATCTAGAATTACCAAGAATAAATGGAAAAAAATATTTAAAAAAAAAACATTATCTCTGCACTGCATAATCGTGACAAACCAATAAGATAGCAAAAATAATATTATACGATCTTCTGTCTGTTAGATCAGCGTTCTGCACGTAACGACATTTGTTATCAGATACTCTCTCCCAATGTCGGTGCGAATTATTAAGATCAATGTATTTAGGAAAATGTTTCGGAGCATTTCAACTGCATGAAAGGCAGGGCCTGCGTTGTGTTTAGGATAGATTTAAGTTGTCCACGGCCGTGTCACGTTCAAAACTTTGCCTTCATTAATGCCAAAAATATATATATTTTTGAGCGCGCAAAATTAGTTTATTTAACTGCAAGATCACCGGAATCTACAATTTTTTTTAGTCTAATCTTAGGCATCGGGGGGATAGCGCAATACAACCTATAAGACAAGACCGGTGGCCTCCCCTGAAAGTCATCACTGGCGGATCGCCACGGAGTGCCAGTTCTCTTCAGCGTCGCCGCCAGCACATCTTGCAGCGTCCCACAGTTTGTATACGACGCTAGCATGCTGTGTCACCAAGACAGGACGCTTTTTTGCGGCGGCTCCCATCTCGCTTCAACGGATTTTCCGATTGGGGCGGGAAATCAAGCCCACTAAGGTTGACGTCACGCGCAGGCCGCTTCTTCTAGATAGTTTTGGTCATCCACGCTTAAGCGTGCGTTCGACGCCCCTCTGCGAAGAGAGAACCTTACCAACGTGCGATGACAAATGTTTACCGAAAAAAAAGTACAGTTGTAGCGAGCACCGAAAATGTTCTTAGACACGTGGTTGGTTTGGACGCGATACACACGCAGCGATTATGAAGCATCCCACCACGTATTTCTTTCTTGAAACATGAGTGCACCGTGTATATATACATATACATATATATATATACATATACATATACATATATATATATATGTCGTAGGTTCGTGGGGATGTCGTGTCATAAATAATGAGAACGAGACCGTTCGCTTTGAGAATTGTTTAAACAAAGAAGATATAAAGAAAACTATTTACAGCAATGGTATTAGCAAAGGTTCTACAAAAATATTTAGAACAGCGATATCAGTAGACGTTACACACGCGGCTTCCACAGTTCTTAATGAAAATAGAAAAATGTTCGTCCTACGTTGGGTCTTGGAGTCTTCTGTCGTTGCGAAGGTGGAGACGGCTGAGCGGGCGGAGTGTTGGGTTCCGGGTCTTGTGAAGTCCGGACGAACCCAGCGAGGGCGGAGGGCAGGCTGACGAGTCCCTGAGTTCCCGGCCTTGTGGAACCAGGACGCACTCAGCGGGAGCGGTGGCCAGGCCAGCGCATTCTTGAGTTCCCGGCCTAGTCGAACCGGGACAAACTCAGCGGTCAGCCAGCTCCTCGGACCGCTTGTCTTCTGCTCCCTCTTTTCGTTCTTTTTCGCTCGTGCCTTCTCTCCGGCCGTCGACGGTATATCTCGTGGCACGCGGGGCCACGTCATGGCGAAAACATCTGTAGCCCGGTGATGGTTCTCTGCCGCGCACATCACAATATATATATATATATATATGTATATATATATATATATATATATATATATATATATATATATATATATATATATATATATATAGGTGAAGTAATGTAAATAAAAAAAACAATGGACTTGGAAAAGTTAATAAGTCAAACATGCGTACTGTCGGAGTTACTAATTCGAAGTTTATTACGACGTTTCGAGCGGGGACCACTCTTCATCAGGTATAGATATATCATCAGGTATAGATATATATATATATAAAATTGGCTCAATGAGATATTTCTTTCTCATAGAAGAATGGTACCGAACATCATGGCGTAAAACCACGTTTCGTGTATGCTTCCTAATAAGCGTGAAGTTTGAGCACAAATGACATGACGGAGTTATGAGATTATGGAGCATTTCCGTTGTATTTTATTAATTTTACTTTTATACTATAAACGAAAAGTGACTTCGACAATGCGTGTTGTTTTTCTCGTGTCTCAAGCCAAATAGGCTACGTCAACATTGCACCGAATTTCCTTGGAGTCTTGCTCTCGTATTGTTTGTTGTAAAATATCTTTAACGTTACTGCTAACGTTGGCCACTAAATTACTGCTTATAATTCAATGGTATAAACAGGAATTCGCTTATACCATGTTATAATCAGGAATATGTGATGAGGCTATGGGATACTCAGGAACCGCGTCTTCCTGCGTTCAATAAGCTTTCATTAACTCTACAATAAAGGGCGACCAACAGTACTTTTTTTAGATGCGGAGCATCTCTTGCTCGGGTCTATGTCCCGCGGCGTCGGCGTTGTAGTCGGCACTCGAACTACGCACGCGCAACTCTCCTTCCTCCTTCCCTCTCTCCAACAGCTGCGCGTTACTCTCTCCGCTCTCTCTCACTCTACCAGCTGCGTGCACTGCGCGTGCGTTCGCTTCTCCTCACACCGCACGCGCACGCGCAACTCTCCTCCTCTAGTCTCCTATCCTTCAAGTGTGAAAAAAAAATAAACGGCGAGCGGCGAGCGTTCCAAGTTTCTCTGCCGCGAGCCGCGACGAAGGCTCGCGTAGGGGGTAACGCTAGGGCAGTCGGTGGCGCCATCTCTCGACGTTAGCACGCAACTGATTCTTTCCTCGGAACCAACACGATGCTCCGCATCACCCCACGGTTCCCCTTGGGAAGATGGTGTAATTTTTTTTCACTTAAATAAGGCATATATACAAGTTTCAGGAGTACCCGTTTGGGGTAAGGCTTGGTTTCAATCTCTGCCATGGGATGGCACCACAAGTTTGACTGTTCTCGCAAGATGTGCATTAAAAATTACACCATCTTCCCGAGGGGAACCATGGGGTGATGCGGATCATCGTGTTGGTTCCGAGGAAAGAGTCAGTTGCGTGCTGACGTCGAGAGATGGCGCCACCGACTGCCCTAGCGTTACCCCCTACGCGAGCCTTCGTCGCGGCTCGTGGCAGAGAAACTTGGAACGCTCGCCGCTTGCCGTGTATTTTTTTTTTCACACTTGAAGGAGAGGAGACTAGAGGAGGAGAGTTGCGCGTGCGCGCGCGGTGTGAGGAGAAGCGAACGCACGCGTAGTGCACGCAGCTGGTAGAGAGAGAGATAGATTTGAGTTGAGGCAATAGAAAAGGATTGAAAAATAATGTGCCTCGGCCTGCTCCAGCGTTAGCATTGCAAACTTAATCCAATTGAAAATAAATAAAAGTAGTAAAGACCAAAAAACAAAATTTGAAGTATAAAGCCAATTGGTAATAAAAAAAAAAGAGATGAAGATTTAGAGCGGAGAGAGTAACGCGCAGCTGTTGGAGAGAGGGAAGGAGGAGAGTTGCGCGTGCGTAGATCGAGTGCCGACTACAACGCCGACGCCACGGGACATAGACCCGAGCAAGAGATGCTCCGCATCTAAAAATTGTGACTTACGGGGAATCGAGCTTACGCCGGCGAAGCCGTGTTTTGTTGTTTTTATTGTAACTACGAATGGCAACGGACTTCCTCTAGTAAATGTAGAGGCACCGTGTCCCTTTGAGATTAAGAAATATCCGAGAAGTCCTTAGTAAAGTTAATTTACTTTGAAGTGGCCAATAGTCCGATCTCACCAAGTGTTTGGCGCATGCGTGACGCCGCCATAACTTTAGTTCAGAGGAGGCAAATGGCAGTGCACAAGATGGCTCGTGTTGTATCGTGCTTCACACGCGCAGAGCTCCAGCGAAGTTGCCGCACGTGCAGAAATACTAAAGTTTCCTCAGTGCATTCCGGCAGCGTTGGCGTAGTAAAACTGGCTGGTGAGATCGGTTTAATTCTTGGGAGGTGCGCATTCAGGTATTTCCGGCCTTAGACAGTATTAGCAGAGCTTTACCACTGGGTACCGTTGCCGCGGTTACGGATCCTGACGCCTCCTCAAGAACATGCTTCCATGTTCTAGCGTAAACTTGCGGTAGGAATGCCCCTCCGCACGGCAACATTATGCTAAATCTGCCTATTACCCTATAAAAATCACATTTTCGTCTACCAATCTGAGTCATGTTTATATTTCAGAGAAATACTTGTCAGACGACAAGATTGCTCTGCTTGCCAGCACAAGTGATATTGACAACTCGGATGGCGATGTAGACTGCACAATATCTGGTGTCGGGGATGAGCATTACTCTGAAACCAGTGAGCCGGAAACAGAAATTATTACAAAGCAATCAGCGCCAGCCACATACTCCAGAATGATTGTTTGAAAAATGATTATTAAGAAAGCCTCTATTTTAAAAGTTGTAAGTTTTTTTATATTTCCTTTCATTTTGAGTTTCTTGATAACGACAAATCCTGAGGTCGATGCTCTGGAGTATAGATATGAAGCACCGGAGAGCGCATACTAGTATTTTATGAAGAACGTCCCCGATGTTTTGCAAACCTTTTTCTGACCAGAAGAATCTTTGTTCAGTTCAAACACGAGATGACAGGTAAGTCAAGACAAACGGACAAGAAATGCGAACATTGGTTGATGTTCAATTGCTGATAAGCCTAGTAGGTCTCCCCAGAGCGCGGATATATTAAAGCCCCATCCCTATCGGTGCAGCTCATCAGTAGTCACATGACGAGAGACAGGTTCTTCCAGTTTCTAAACACGCTTCACTTCGTTGATCTTCAGACGCTCACAGACGACGAAAAGCAGGATGCCTTTTCCGCGTTCAGCCTGTTGTCGATTCGTTTCGCTCGGCCTGTGTAGAGTAGCCAAGCCAACACAACATTTGTGTGGATGAACAAACGATACGGTACGCCGGACGGTGCCCATCCATGCAGTATCCTCCATCAAAGCCGAACCCAGTCGGTGTGAAGAACTTCGTCCTTGCCACACCGCAGGGCCTTGTTCTAGATTCAAAGATATATACTGGGAAAGAGACCCTGCCTGCCGAATCCCAGAAATAACTTGGACTTGGCGGAGCCGTTATCAAGCTCCTTTTTGAGATGGTCCCAACAATTGCCAGACAGTTTATATGTTTACTGACAGGTACTTATCTGAACTGAAACTGGCAGAGTCTTTGAGATCGAGAAATTCTCACCTCACAGGAACTATTCTAAGCACACGAACTGGGGGAGCTGTACATAAACACCTCGATGACAAACACCTTGAAAGTTGTGATTCATCGTGCATAGTCAAAGTGACAACAAGGTGTGTGAATATATGGAAGGACATCAAAGCTGTGCTTGTGACATGTCGAGAGCAAGCGGGGCGTCTCCAGAGGCAATGTGTAAAGGGTGGTCGAACGAGCAGAAAGCTAAGATTGACGCACCGTTATCTGCAGCAATCAAGGCATGCAAAAAACATGACCGTTGGGGCCCTGATTGACCCCTTCAATATCCTACTACAGCACAAAATTCGTACAAAGGAATGGACCATTCGAGTCTATGTTCACATAGAATGATCGACAAAAAAAAAAAAATCCACGAGGGACAGACACTCACAGCTGTTTCAATTTTAGTTTCACCTTCAATTTTAATTTCAATGTTTTTATTCTTTCTCTATGAACTATATTTTATCAAACGCGCTCTGCTATGTGTACTTAGAGTCTATGTGTACTTCCAGGGGCTCCCACACCCCCACATCCCAAGGTGTCCCGATCATCCCGTCCCCAATAATACGTTTAAAAAACTCCAACAACCGTCTCAAGTGCGTTTTCTTTCGTATATATATATATATATATATATATATATATATATATATATATATATATATATATATATGGAGAGAGAGGGAAAGAGAGGTGAACTACACGATGCGACATGAGCTTTCAGACGTCGCCCCCACACATCAGATATAGTTCCGGAGCCCCTGCGTACTTCCTTAATCTTGCTGTCTGCGACGGGTGGGTTGAGTACCAACGATACACAGTGCTCTACATGGCATCCAAAAAGGGCATTTCTTGAGGTTCCGGATTTCGAGCTCCGAAATTCAGAATCGCTTAATCTCATAAAAAAACTGCCATCACCTCACCGGGCAAATGGAAACGAAGAGCGAGAGTCTCGTAAGCAAAAGAGGCCTTGAGGGTGCTTCCGATACGGAAAGCAGCGAAGCTGAGTGGACGCTCTCTTCGATGCCCAAGATACAACATATTTTGTTTTTTCCACCACATGCTCTCAGGGTCGACCGGACGGTCCACTTTCAATAGCACGTCACACCTAAGTCCCAAATGAAGTGCAGGAGACAGGGATGCTCCGGGAATTCCAGGATCCACTGCTTTCAAAGTTTTCCTCTGCCGGCAAAATACGAACTGTTCCATGGATTTTTATAACCGCTAAAGTTGCAGTACCCAACAATGTACCTAGTTCTTCTGCTTAGCGTTATTATTATTATTGATTTACAGATATTTTAGAGCGCAGCTTTTAGGTGCATGTTTCCGGCTTGAGCGGCGTCGCCGTCGCCGTCGTCGTAAGTGTAACCTCGCGTTGCAGTATGGGACGTTTCCCATAATGACGTCACACTTGACGACACGTGTGACGTTACGAGGGTCGCTGGGATCAAAAGTGACGTCACGAAGGTCACTCGTGAAGGTCACGACCTTCCCGAGACCTGTACGAGTGACGTCACGAGGGTCACTAGGGTCACGAGTGACGTCACGATTGACGCCTCGAGGGAGGAGGCGGGAGGGGGAGGAGGAGTGGGAGTAGGAGGGGAGGAGAACGTGAGGAGGAGGATGGAGGAGGGAAGAGGGAGGAGGAGGGGGAGGGGTAGAAGGAGAGGAGGGAGTAGAAGGAAGGGAAGAGAAGCCGGTGCGGAAGAGCAGGAGGGGCATACCAACACCACCTAGAGCGAAGGCCGCAGCGCTCGGAGTTGTGACGTCACAGATTCACGACGAGTGGGCCGACCTGAGAGGAAGGCTTCTCCGCAACACATGCTCTCTTTTTTTTTTTCTTAAATGTGTTTTCCCAAAGACGCCAAGCGGCGCATGCTCCGGCCTTTTTTTGTTTTTGTTGTTAGCTTTCTCCGAGCCCAGGGTCTCCCGGGGCTTGCGCAATACACAATTTTTGCCTCCTTTGCGCACGGCGGCTTGCACGAGTGTCGCGGCGGGAGTACGCGAACTGCTCTATCCGTCTCTTTTGTCTTTTGTGTTTGGTGTGCGTGGCGGTTTACGCGTGGTGTTTGTCAAGTTACAGGCGGCTTTCGGGCTAGCCATGTCTCATAAATGCTGTGTCCCTGGGTGCCATGGGAACTATGAAACGTCGTCGAAGAAAGTGTCTGTGTTTAAGTTCCCGGAGGATGAAGAAGTGAAAAGTATGGGTGCGGGTGATTCCTCGAAAAAACCTGGTTCTATCGACGCATACCAGGGTGAGAACTCTCAAATCTATTCACATTTTTTTTTTAATTATTGAGTTTATTTCGTTGAACTTTACGCTGACGTGGCAGCGAAGGCGACAAGCACAAGCTAGCTCTCGCTTTTAATTTTAGAAACGTATATTTGTAGCGCAAGCTTCCGTTTTCAAAACCACGGTCAGGAGCCTGTAGCCTTCGCTCTATGTCCCCTTCTTGTTCCTACAACTGTGGCGCATATTATTAAAGGAATCAATGAAATCGTCGAGGTCTCGGAATCTGAAGGAAGTTTTACCATGGACGCCTAACAAAGGAACGCGACTCCGAGACGACTTTCAAGAACCAGTGACTTCTGCAGAGGACGATCCCAATGTGCATTTTTTGAGCAGTCTTTTTGACTGGCTGGACGCCTGGCTTGACGTATGGAAGAGCAAGAACCTTACCAGTGGCACGCTAACCAAGGGGACTCACGGAGCACTCCGTCAAACAACCCGTGCACTTGTACAGATCACCGAATACTGCTTCACTGAACTCGGGCTGAACTATGTCCTGCTGGGAAAGATTCAGACTGATAGCTTGGAAGACCGTTTCGGGTAGTACAGGCAGCTGGCTGGCTCGCAATATCACATATCTTTAAGGCAGCTTTATGAAGGTGAAAATAAGCTGCGACTGCAGAGTACGTTGCCGACAATCCCGTGTGAAGACGAGCGATGGGAGCAGCTTGAAAAACAAGTAGACACGCCACGGCCCAGCTGCAACATATAGTTACAGGAGAGGCAGTGTCACAAGCGATAAATTAGACCCTCCCAGTCCTAGTCTCCGTGGCAGGGACCAGGGTACACAGTTTATGCCGATTTCAAAAAGCCGAAATGTCAAAACTCCAGAGCGGCGCTTACCGAAGAAGATAAGACGGCAACATTTTCACTTGCGCAGGAGAACTACTCTCTTGTCAAGCAATTGGATGGAGGGGGGCTCCTTTATCCAACTATGTTCGCCGTTAATGCCATGACACACAATTACGTTGTTGCTCAAGAACTCTCCAAGCAGACAGAGTTTAAGAAGGTTCCGATCCAGCGTCAGTTCGTCAGCGAGCTTACAATGGAACTGCTGTCTACCAACGAGACTTCTGACTTCGACGCATGTGAAGAAGGACACACAAGTGAGCTCGTGCTGAAGAAATTGTTCTGGTGCAGCACGAGCATTGTACTGAAAAACTCTTGTGGAAAGGTGAGCGAAAAGCTTATGAGGCTAATCCCAAGTCAAGGAAAAGAAAATGTGAAACCCTAAAATCTAAAAAATTATTTTATATTCAGTGCAACACTCGTCATAGCATTATTATCATTATTTTTTACATTGCCGTACGTGTGCTGTGTCTTAGTGTCGCGAAAGCTACAGAGCGGCATCTAAGTTGCTTGTGTTTGAATTGTGTCAAGATGGATACAAGAAGAAAGTATGGATACACGAGAATATACAATTTGAAGCTTTCAAAGGTAAGAGAACTTATATTCACAGCATCTATTCGTAGTGTGAATGAACGCGGGTAGATGTGTGCATGAAGCTCTCATAGCTGCACGTGTCCCTTACTGAAAATTATGCTTTAAGTTTGCTACGTTTGCCTGCACTCGGTTAAATCAAAACTTGTGCGCTTTGATCTAGGCGGCGTCTTTGCCTCTTTTTTGTGTCTTTTCTGCGCTTAAATTTTTGTCTTCGTGTCTCAGTTTCGGATTGATTACTTTATAAAAACCATTCCCCAGTTCGCCTGCAGTTTTGTTTTTATTATCACATGTTTACTTCTGGTAAAAATACATTTAAACACATTACATTTTTTCGTGCTCCAAAAGGCCTCATTTTTTTAAGTCATCACCTACTTGATTGCTGCTGTTATGCATTTTGGCGGGTCCTATCACCTACAATAACGTTTCAAGGCATTTACTTTTTGTTTGTTTGTGTCTTCAAACTCCTAGAGATAATTAAAGCACCCAAGGTTTGGATGCCTAAAACGAAAACCCATCTCTCTCAAAACGTCGTTAACCTTGTTCTTTCATATCATAACAATATTTGTTCGTCCTAATATGCTGCCCGTGTAACAAAATATGTTTCCCAGTCATACAGATAATTATAAATCCTTTTTACCGATTAACAAACGTTTGGGTCAATAAAAAATGCCATTCTTCGTCGATAAATCTATGCGCGACGCCTTCAGTGCAGCGCTTTTCCGCGGCGCTCGCCAGCCGACTCGTGTGACGTCACCGGAGGAGCGCTACGGCCTTCAGCTCTAGGTGGTGTTGGGCATACCTATCCTCTTCGTACCCTCCCCCCTCCTTCTCAAGACCTACGCTGTGATTCGGCATTAGAGGGAATCGTAAACGTATTTCATTTTTAGAGATCAGCTCTTAGGCGCCCGTTTCCGGCTTCAGCGGCGTCGCCATCGGCGTCGGCGTCGCCATCGGCGTCGGTGTCGCCGTCGCCGTCGGCGTAACAGGGCGTTGCATTGTGGACGTTTCCCATATTGACGTCACAGGTGACGTCACGTGTGACGTCACAAGGGTCATAGTTACGTCACCTTGCGTTGCATTTGGGTAAATTTCCTCGCTATATTTAGGGGACAAAAGTTTCCTGCTAGAATTAGCGGAAAATATTCCTCGCTAAATTTTGCGAAAAACATTCCCCGCTATATTTGGCGTTAAATGTTTTCCGCTAAATTTAGCGGGAATTTTGGCAAATATTTTCCGCTAAATGGGAGGTGAGCAGGAGAGGAGGAAGGGGGGGGGTACGGATGAGAAGGAGGGACATACCCTTCTATCCGTACCTTCCCCTCCTCCTTCTCAAGAGCTGCGCTCTAATTCGGCGTTACAGGCCTTCTGTTTAACCCGCAAAACAAGAAGAAACTATGAGTTTTGCAAATGCAATCCCATTTGTTTTTTCCAGGTCTCCGAAGTTAAATGTTTTGACGTGCGTTTAACGAAGCGGGTGTTCAATACCAAACTTTCGATTTATTCAGTTATTTATTTATTTATTTATTAGCAAATACCCTCAGGGCCCTAAGGGGCATTACAGAGGGGAGTGGTGGTTTAGTGCGAAGCGAAACTTGGCGTTATCTGTGATGGTGACGATGTTATCGGGAAGGCCATTCCAGTCCACAATAGTTTCGGGTAGAAATGAATGCTGGTGGGCTGTAGATTTGGTCGTGGGTCGGGCAACCTTGCATGTGTCGTCAAGTCTTGAAGAATCATAGTTGGGTGCGCAAAGGAGAGACTGATTTAAAGAGGGATAGTAATACACTTTATGATGGAGGGAAAGCCTGACAATTTTGCGGCGCAGAGAAAGGTCAGAGAGGGTTAATTGAGATTTCATTTCAGTGACACTGGAAAAACGGGAGTAATCGGAAAGAATGAAACGAGCTGCGCGGTTTTGGACTGGTTTTATTGCATCTAAAAGCATTACTGCTCAAGCTACGAAAAAATCCTTAACAAACTGCAGTGTGACAAAAAACAAGAAGCCACGTTTGGAATTTTATTACCTGGCAACGTCGATAAGCTATTTTTATAAGTTGTACATTTGAACTGTAATAAAATAAACACGGACTTCTTTTAGAGAGCAAAGAATTACGATGTATGTGGACAGTGACATTATCCTAGCGTATAAGCTGATTGAGGAAATGTGATTCGTTATTATTATAGGCTGTAAACAGCTCATGTAAATGAAAACAATTAAAAAGCTAGGCACCTAATCAGGCGGCTCCTACAGTTGTATCAGCAAATCACGAGGACAGTTCTTTGATTGTGTAAAAAAACACAGTCGCAATACGTATTAATTACATTTTTTTGCGTTTAATTAGAAGGAACTATTTTGAAGCTCAAAATCAAGTCTTTATTAAAGCCCCTATACAGCTAGTATATTGAGCCTAAAACTGTTTATCAAAGCGATAGAGAAGGGGAAAAAAGTTAGGGGTATTGAGATGGTGAGGTTCGTCTGCCCTTATCAACGACACTACATGGTTCATGCTGTAAATTATAACCTTAGCCATTCCAGTACTACACGTAACCTGGAGGCTTTCACCTCACTCACCTAGCAGTTACCACGGACCACAAGCAGCTACACTTTTAGGCTAAGAAGAGTGTTGCTTAATTACATGCCAAAATTGCAGATGCTATTATCACAACATTAAAAACTCACTGCTCTTAGTAAATATTGATTCAGCTATTTTTGAAGCAATACTTTAATGAATGAATACTCTCGGGCAATTCTTTGTGGTATTTCAGAAGGCACTAAGAATGAATGTGCAAAAATAGCTTTGATCGGTGCTCAATGTGTTTGAGCCTCCGTGCGCCCATGGCTTTGACCGCAAAGGCCTAGCAAGTTGTACCCCAGTATAGCACTACCAATAGAGATGGTTGCGCTAAAAACGGCGAAATTGGTTTCAGGGCGACTTTAGTGCCCGCATGTTGCTGTTTGTGGTAGTAGAGGCGACGAAATGTAAAATATAATTAATGAGTAAATGAGAAGTTCCTAGCGACCTTTATGTCCAAGTCCTACAATGCAAGCAATGAAGTATTTAAAGGGCGATCGTCAGAATGAATTCAGGTAACATTAAAGTGTCGTTTTGTAGAAGTGAAGAACCTTTGTTTCGCCATCAACATATCCTTTAAACTTAGAGGGAAAATAATTTGGTGCCTGGGTCATGTGAGAATATTTTCTCTGCAACATATAGTGGTGAGAATGAATTTTTACAGGTCCCCTGGTGTGATGTGAAATGACGTCATATTTCCCGCAAAAAAAAAAATAGCGGGAAAAGGGAACCGGCTTCTAGGTCTCATGACGTCGTCACACAATATAAATGTTTTGCTTAATTTATTGAAAAAATTGAATTTGTGTTTATGCCACCTAACCTTTATATCAACGCTAAATTTAGCGTGGAGACTGAATTGGTGTAAAGTTCACGGGACGACTCGTCACGTGATGTTTATTTACTCGCTAAGTTCAGCGGAAAATGCACGAACGGATGGCCAAAAGTTTGCGATTGGGAGGTTCCGTCGGAATATATTTTACGATTTAACAACTGCCATCTTTTTACCCTTTATGCTAGGAGCTTAGTGCAGGGTTCTGCGAGGCACGAGCGTGACGTACGTTTTAAGAAATGCTATTTTCTGGCGACCTCTCCGGCAAGTCAAGTGTTGGGCTGAACAACGCTACCGCTCCCGTGCGTCTGGAGCACTACGCTCCACCCGCGCTTACAAAATCTAGATTTCTAGAGAATGTTCTATTCAACTTGTTCTTCCCTTCTTGCGAAGGCCATAGATCTTCACATACATTCTTATTTTTGAAACAGCGCGTTGCCTGTTTTTGGCTGGGAACTACATTTACCCGCGTGTCCACGATGCACCTATGGGATTAGAAATGGGACATGAGGAGATCAGGCAAGAATATTGCCACACGTATTCGCATGGGGACCACATAGCAGAAACTCCATGTTCTCGGGAGGGGCAATGCTCTTCGTTGCTTCGATTCTATTGCTCCCTCTTCGGGAACGGTTTCTCAGCGTCAGAGCAAAAAAACCCACCGAAAGCAAGCAGAAGACCACGATTTGAATAACGAGAATTTTCTTTTCGTTTCTTCATTTAAAAAAAAATGAAAAAAAAAAAACCTTCGAAACATACAAACCTGGACAGCGGAAACACTGACAGCGGCCATGCACGCATGTTATGGGACTCATATACAAAATATTTAGATCAACTCGCCGATCGGAACACATTCACTCAACTCTGCATTAGGTTGGGCGCCAGGCAATATTCAAACGACCGAAGTGCATTGAGCCCTTCAAGTAGCATTTCTAGTTATACTAGTTGTATGAAGTGAAAGTACAGATATTCCATTTGACTTTTCGCTTAGTCGTCCGGCTCATGAGAAGATTTTTTTTTAAATATATATTTCCATATTTGATTCTTAGAGTCGATGGTAAGAACGATCATAGCCTCCTATATAAGGGGAAAGCCTGCCCCTTCACCGCCAGAACTGGCCGCCAAACTGGGAGGGACTAAACGATAGAAATGACAGAGAGAGAGGATGCAAAGATGGTGTCCCCCTGAGAGATGGTCGCGGAAACTTTCCAAAACGCTCCTGTATTTTTTTTATTGTGTGAAAGATTGTTTTGCAATTTAGTTCAACTTTCGACGTATCCTCCTTTCCCAGTTCCTCACCGCATCTTCATACTCCTGGAGCTAAAAGCAGCTAGTTTTTATTTTTAATTATTTTTACGTAAAATATATATCGAAAAGAGTGGTTTTGTAATTCGACATATATTTGGCTCCATGTTCTGGGGCTGCAAGATACCTTCCCTCTTCGGCGCCTCTTCTCCTTGCTTTTTTTTTTTTTTTTTTTACTGCAACATAACTGACGACTGTTCAATTTAAAAAAGGAAGCACTTAAGCTAAAATCTCCAAAAAGGTACAGCAAAACGCTTCAAAACCAGCTCGGTTTCTTCATCAAGGGCAGGTAAATCGCGTGGGGCAGCCTGCTTCACGCGATTTAGTCGCCAATTATGAAGAAAAAGAGAAGGATTTGAAGGGGTGTGATATACCTTTATGGGGAGTTTGGTTCGCGTAATTCCTTCTTAAATTGAACTTTCCACCAAAGAGACCGATTTCTGTTAAACATTGTCTTGTTCATTTCTACTGTTTTGTTGCGGCTGGTGCAGGCTCCCCCCTATGTAAGAGGCTGTGCAATGGGCTTTATGTTATATGTAAATGTATCACAAGCGATAAAACGTAAACGTTGGATCCCCTTTGATACATTTTTGTAGAAGACATCTAGCTTAAATGAATCTGAAGCCTTTTTTCAAGAAATTCGAATTAGAAGCGAACGTTTATTACTTCTGATCCCGCGAATTGAGTTGTTGCACTTAACTTGGGCAGTAGTTAACGTAAACAACAACTATATTTTGTGTAATTCTCAGCAATTGCCACGGTGAACCTCTCTGCCGCCTGATGATATGCCCAAAGTGTCGTGACGTAATCGTCGGCATCCTCGAGCAAGCCCGATGGCGAGCAAGGGTCATCTGACCACCCCAATAATATAACATTTGTAAGTTGTTGTTGTTTTTTCCTGCTCTCTCGCTTTCTTGAGCTGGGTGCGCCGAAGCGGGCGGGGCTACGTCGAACTTTGTATTGACGACCGTGACGATCCTACTAATAAAATAAAATGAAAACTGACGACACATAATTTTTTAAGGTGCCTACATTAAAACTTTGACTGTCTTTTTTCTTTTGTTGTACCTTACTACAGTTTTTAGTTCCAACATATTAACCTCAGTCTCCGGCATAGTATCTTCACCCCAGCGTTTAAAAGAAGCTGAGACTAATGAGGAAAAAAAAAAGAAGTAATACAGCACTAAGTGCAGCTAACGGAGCAATGCGTCAAAATGTCATGTGGTGCACCACGTGACACCTGAGACTATCGGATTAAATATTTTGCTTCACTTTCTTTTGAACGAGACTTTTGTTAATTGCGGGAACTTACATTCTCGATCACACTAAATTCAAATGCAGTCCACGCTACGTTCTGATGAAACCAGACAAGCAGCACCAGACAAAGACCACGAGCATCTTCTCAATGCTCGCGGCCTTTGTGCGTTCGCTGTCCATGGGTAAACAAGTCACGGGCTGTAAATGCAGCGTGACTGGTTCAGCCGGTGATAGAGAACGCCGAAATATTGATCTCAGCGTTGGCTTCAGTCGGGCTTAGTGTGAAACGGAATATCTATATCTTATGTTTAAAAATAAAGTATAGAAACCTTTCCCACAAGTTTAGTTGAATTCAACGAAAGCATCCCAAAACCACACTACTTATCTACTTTGACCACTCGTTCTATTTAAAGCAAGGCCGCCAAGAAGTCAACAAAAACAAAAAAATGCTCCAAATGTTTACTGGCACTGTATTTATCCGAAGGAGTGTGACGGCCTTGTTTATTCTTTTTTGTGCGTGGGTTTACGACTCAGACGCCAATGTACATGATGGATCACTTGTGACGCGTGGTCACCCGTGCAGAGGATCCTCTATGTGCGAAAAAATAACAGAAAGAGAAGGAGTCGCTGTCACGAGCCTGCGGTATATTTGACGCATATTACCTCATTTCTACCTCGCCTGCACAAAGAAGATAGCTTCTCTCACCAGACGATGTTATACTGTTGTTGAAAAGTCCAAATAGCACAGTTGTTTGGCACAACATTTTTTTTCCTGGCATTTTAGGGCTTTGTCAGCCCCAAAAAAAAACAAGGTATAATTTATAACCAAGCTTGACATTCTTTGGCCTGAGTGTGGATGTTTTGGCCTTAAATCACGGGAAACGTCTCAGGGCTAGGCTTCGCTGCCTGGTGGATCGCTTTGCACCTGACTTCTTTGGGCCCCAGTTTCCGAGGAACTATCCGAATTAGTTTTCACTCCTGCTTGTTCCGTTTTCACTTGGCAATTTTAGCCCAAATTGCCGGACAAGGGCCAGAATAAAGTTTATGCTGGTTCCTCGGTTGATACATGATATCTTTGTCCCATGTGTGGCCCCTTGGCAATCATGGGGCGAACCAGAGAAAATTGATAGAAATTACAAAGCAAAGTAATCTGAGATTAACCAGCGCCTTGGAGCAAACCATTATTAAGCCCATGTTAGGCCCCTATAATTGCCAAACTTTGTTCAGTTAGGCGTTTTTTGACATGCTCCCAGGGAGGAGGTTGCTCTCATTGCATAAAATTGCTCAGGATCGTGCTTTTAAATGGATAGTGTCATGCTGGCGCGGGCGCTGCTTTTATAAAATTTAGTTTATACTCTAGTTTATTCGTCGTGCTTAAACAAAACAAAATATAGAAATTACAGCGCACCAGTGGTTTGCACTTGTCATATTCGATAATGACCACCTCGTTTTGATACACAAATATTCAAATTACAGGCAAACACCTCCACCATACTAAATAAAACACCGAGGACACAAGAACATCCAGCATTGCAAGATATAATCATATTGATAGGACACTGAAACTGCGCAAAATGCACAGAGACAAAGAAAAAAATGCGCACAACGAGAACTTGCGAAGGACACTACAGTGAAAGAAGTGCAATTTTTTTTTATTCATGCATGGTACTCTGGATGAAGGAATCATTAGTGCCACGGCTACCGTCAAACATGGCATACTTGCAGATATTTCTAAAGACACCATAAAAAAAGCAAGTAATAATACTAAGAATCTGAGGCCAAGTGTAAAAAAAATGTATTTAAGAAGTGCATAAGAATCTACAAGTTATTTCTGTGAATAGTAGAAACAAATGTTCAAACAAGGGTAGTTGCGAAAAAAGGAACTTGTTTCCGGAACAAACTGAGAGTCATGGCAGGCGCAAGGAATTGCATAAACATACTAGTTAGTAAACTAATTACCTTAAATTTCCGAATTGAATATTTAATATCCAACTTTGCACCTTTTATGGTTTTTCGAAAAGCTTGTAAGTTTTTACGTGCGGCCTATTTAAAATATTCTAATGAAATTGATATTGCCACGCGCGATGGCGACCAAGCGCGTGCGTGGCCGAGTGGTTACCGCGCTTGACTGTCACGCAGAAGGTGCAGGTTCGATTCAAGTTAGCGGACTGCACTTTTATTTATTCTTTCAACTTGGCCTTCTCGTAAGTTCGAGAACATTCTCGTCGGGTCGAGTTTGGAATGTTCTACGCACCGAAAGTTCTACGCCGAACGATCCAAAAACCCACGAGGGTACTATCGGAAACAATATGAGCGTGAACGCGCCTCCGCTTGCCGCCGCTACCTGAGGCGCCGCGCTGCGGCGCCGTTGTGAAGTTTTGCGCATGCGTGTGAAAATCCTGTCGCTGTTCTCGCTTTGACTGTTAACCCCCGTTTGCCGTCTGCTATGCGCGCGCTGGCGGCTGCTCGTGCTGTCGTCTGCTATGCGACTCGTGCGTGCGCTGGCGGCCGCTCACTCTGTCGCCTCCTATGCGACTCGTGTTTGCGTTGGCGGCCGCTCGTGCTGTCGTCTGCCGCACAACATTGCGTGCTCCGGCGGACACCCGCGCTTCCTACGCGAATTCCTACGTGAAAACATCTGTTATGCCGTGGGCCATGTTCTCGACAAGCTTATTAGTATAGAGTGTTCTGGACAGAATCAACGCTGGCTTTCACAAAAATGTCAGTAGGAGGTTGCATTTTAACTTCTCTCGGCAATCAAATTAAAAAAAAAAGAACATAGAATTAGTACGATGTCATCTCGCCTCGAGCATCGACGACGGCTCTCATCCTGGCAGGAAGGGAGCTGAACAGAGCGGAAACAAAATTCCGCTCGTTCCGCAGCTTTTCCCATTGTTCCAGGACGAAGCGCCACAATTCGTAGGCTGTGGCCCTGTGAAGAGGACGCCGCGGAATGGCTGCCTTCATACGCCCCCAAGCATTCTCTATAATGTTGAGGTCTGCGTCCTTGGGGCAGACCTTTTCAATAATCGGGTGGGGAGGGGGGGGGGGGGGGCTGAACTATGTTGACCAGTTCGTCGTAAGGAACTCTAGGCCCTTTTCACTCAACTGAATCTTTTCCGGGCTCACCGTAGTCGAACGCTAAGCTTTGCAGATATTGTCTTGAATCTATTTGCATGTTATCGCTGTCTCTCGACCCGATGAAAGAAGCCAGCTACTAATCACGTATGAATTGTGGGCATTGCGTTATCGCACAGAAACTCCTGAATCATGCGAAGTCGTTTGTCTGAGTTGCGACGGAAATACACGAGTCGCATAGCAGACGACAGCGCGAGCGACCGCCAGCGCGCGCACAGCAGACGACAGACGGGGGTTAACAGTCAAAGCGAGAACAGCGACAGGAACTCTACACGCATGCGCAAAACTTCGCAACGGCGCCGCAGGGTGGCGCCTCAGGTAGTGGCGACACGCGGAGGCGCGTTCACGCTCATATTGTTTCCGATAGTACATAAGGGATTCCGCAAGGCGAGCGGGGTCAGTTTCGCCCCAGGGTTCGACTCTGCTGTGACGCCGACTTCGACGCTCGCTACGCTCTGCTTTATTCTGTTCCCTTTTTATTTTTTTGGGCACAAGTTCGCCCCATTAAACGTTTAGTTTCTTCAGTTATTATAGCCTCCTCACTTGTCATTCGTGACATTATAACCAGAAAGCTCACATTTAGATATTTTTATTGAACTCAATTTTAAAATTATACACAAAGTGCAAAATAATATTCTGTGTATTAGTATATTTAAGTAAATGTTTAGAAAATATAGCAAAATTTGAAAATTATTTGATGCAGACGAGCCGCATAACGAGTTCATAGACCTTGTCATGCGCAGCTTTAAACGCAGCTGCCCAGGATTACCTTTCACACAAGAACTTCCAGTACACTAAACCATACGTTTTCATATTGCCGCGAGCGCAGCTGACCAAGCAGGCAGCGCGCTCGTGGCTTATCGGTTATCGTGCCTGCCTCCCACGCGAAAGGCCAGGGTCCGATTCCTGGGAGCGACGTCTATTTCGTTTATCCCTGCAATTTAGTGTTCTGGAAAATTCGAGAATCCTGTTGCTTGTTTGAGGTCCGAATGTTCTACGCGTCGAACCTTCTACGCCGATGATTCCAGCAGCCCACGCGTGTACATAAGGAATTTCGCGTGGCGAGCCAAAGTCAGTTTCGCACCAGCGTTTGACTCTGCTGTCTCGCCGACTTCGACACCCTCGACGCTCTACTGTTATCTTTTGTATCCTTCTCTATTTTGGGCACAAGTTCACTTGTCATTCGTGACATTTTGGTGGAGGTGCGGGGTATCGCATTCTATGCCCGTGGAGCGTACCCCTCCAAAAACACGCCCGCCAAGTGACGTGCTCAGCCCCGGGAGGTTACCCTTCGCAGAAGACGCCAAAGCCCGATCAAGCCACCGTACCAAAGGCCAATCTCCGGAATTTGGACCCTTGCCAACGAAACCAAGGAAGAAGACCGCGACGATGACCACGCCACCCGTCGTTGTCCTACCCGTCACCGCCCGTAGGCCCGTGTCCTTCCATGGGGAGCCCTATGAAGACGTCGAGGACTGGCTACAGCAGTACGAGCGAGTGGCCCAGCACAACCGATGGACGGAAGAACAGCGCCTACAAAGTCTTTACTTCGCACTCGAAGGAACCGCCCGGCACTGGTTCGAGAATCGCGAAACTTCCCTGACCTCGTGGACCGCCTGCAAGGACGCGCTGAGATGGACTTTCACCGACCAGTACCGACGGGAGAGGGCCGAGGACCTCCTTCGAATGAGGACCCAAGGCACACGCGAGACGATCACCAGCTTTGTAGAAGATGTTCTGCGCCTGGTCGCTCGCGCCGACCCTCTATCCACCGACGAAAAGAAGCTTCGGATCCTGATGCGAGGCGCAAATGACGACATCTTCGGTGTCCTTGTCCGCAACCCCCCAGCCACCGTCGAAGATTTCGTCAAGAAAGCCACAAATATCGAACGTGCGCTTCAAGCACGGGCCTCCCATTACCAGCGACTTCCCGGCGTCGCTGTCCTCTCGACTTCCAGCTGCAACGGCCCGGACCTCTGCGAGATCATCCGGGACGTCGTGCGGGAGGAAATCAGAAAGCTTCTTCCTGCTGCCGCAAGCCCGGATTCACCCTCAATCGCCGAGGTTGTCCGGGCAGAAGTTCAGCAGGCGCTGCAGCCACAAGTTCTTGTCAGCGCCGCTCCCGAACCACCGACGCTGAGCTACGCCGCAGCTACCCGACGACCACCGCTCCCTGCTCACCCGTATACGGCACCACCCCGACGGGAACCTCCAGCGCCGCAGTTTTCCCGACGCCAGGAAAATCGGGCGCACGCCCACCCAGAACCAGCAGCGCCACGAAAGACCGACGTGTGGAGGACGGCCGATCGACGCCCGTGGTGCTATCACTGCGGTGAAGCCGGCCACACTTACCGCCGATGCCCCTACAGACAACTGGGGCTGCGCGGGTTCCACCCGAACGACCCGCGCCCAAGGTACGACGAGCGCCCTCGCGACATCGAGGAGTACCTCCGACGTTCGCCCTCCCCAGTGTCCTCTCTCCGCCGTGAAGCCCGCTCCCCATCGCCACGACGTTCAGCGTCCCCAGCGCCACGACCTCGCCGAGAGAGCCTGTCTCCCCTGCGTCGCCGGGACAACTATGTGCGGCAACGCCTGGAGGTGACGTTGCCGAAGACGACAGAAGCAAATAGCCTCCAAAAACGCCAGAGCGCTCCCACTCTCCCAACGCCCCGCATCGCACCGACGCGCCTGCAACGGTGTCAAACAACCTAAACGTTGTTATCGACGGCCTCGACGCATCGGCACTCGTGGACACCGGAGCAGACTACTCAGTCTTGAGTGGGAGGCTCTCTCGCCGACTGAGAAAAGTGACAACGCCGTGGGATGGACCTCAAATACGAACCGCCGGAGGGCACCTCATCACACCAGTAGGAAGTGGCACTGCTAGCGTCGAAATTCACGGCGAAACGTGCCCTGTAAAATTCGTCGTTCTACAAGACTGTTCTAGAGATGTCATTCTCGGCATGGATTTTCTGTGTGAATACGGCGCCGTCATCGACCTGGGTGAGAACAGATTGACGCTGCGGAAGCCTGTTCCGCCTTTAGAGAAACCCCAAACAGCGTCAGCCGCCGCCCGAGTCGCCGCCGACCACGTGAACCTGCCGCCGCGATCACGTGTTGTCGTACCCGTCGTGACCGATACAGCTACCTGCGGCGAAGTGGTCCTGGAAGGCAACCTCCAATTGCTCCTGGGGAGAGGAATCGGCGTTGCAAGAGGAGTGGCTGAACTTCAGGATGGGCGCACCGTGGTCCTCGTGACGAACTTCCGACAAGAAACGCAACACCTCACGAAAGGTACAGCTGTGGGCCACGTCAAGGAACTTCGAAACTCCGCCGCAATCGCCGTGATCGCTGACGAATCATCGCCACCTGAGCAAGACATTGCGCCGCCAGCGCAGCTCGACATCGACCCGAAGCTTCCAGGCCCGAAACGACGACAGCTGATTGACCTCCTCGCCGAATACAGCGACTGCTTCGCGAAGTCGTCGAAGGTGCGCCAAACCGCCGTTGCGAAGCATCGCATCGTTACCGAGGACGACGCGCTCCCTGTGGACCGATTGCCGTACAGAGTCTCCGTAAAAGAAAGGGAGGTCATTCAAGGGCAAGTGCAAGAAATGCTGAACGACCACATCATCCAGCCTTCAAGCAGTCCGTGGGCCTCTCCAGTTGTGCTTGTCAAGAAGAAGGACGGAACGCTTAGGTTCTGCGTGGACTACCGACAGCTGAACGCGGTAACCAAGAAAGACGTCTATCCTCTCCCCCGCATCGATGACACACTAGACCGGCTGCGCCACTCCCGATACTTTTCATCAATGGATCTGAAGAGCGGTTACTGGCAGATCGAAGTCGATGAACGGGACCGAGAGGAGACAGCTTTCGTCACGCCGGATGGACTGTACGAGTTCAAGGTGATGCCCTTCGGACTATGCACGGCGCCAGCAACTTTCCAGCGTGTCATGGACACCGTACTGGTAGGACTGAAGTGGCAGAGCTGTCTTGTCTACCTTTACGACGTCGTTGTGTTTTCAAGTGACTTTGACGAGCACTTGCGACGACTCCGAGCGGTTCTCCAAGCCATAGAAACCGCACGACTCGCCCTTAAGCCGTCCAAGTGCCGGTTCGCCTATGACGAACTGAAGTTCCTAGGCCACGAGGTTAGTAATGACGGCGTCCACCCAGACCCCGAGAAGACTCGCGCCGTTGCGGCATTTCCAGCGCCTTCAGACAAGAAGGCCGTGCGAAGATTCCTTGGACTTTGTGCCTACTATCGACGCTTCGTTCAGGATTTCGCAAGAATTTCCGCACCGCTCACAAAACTTACGAAGGACGCCGAGAAGTTCGAATGGGCCGAGGAGCAACAGCACGCATTCGACGAGCTGAAGCAACGACTCCAGACTCCTCCTGTTCTTGGACACTTCGATCAAGATGCGGAAACCGAGATTCATACGGACGCAAGTAACGAAGGCCTTGGCGCGTTACTGGTTCAAGTGCAAGAAGGCACCGAGCGAGTCATCGCCTACGCCAGTCGGACACTGTCCAGAGCGGAGAGAAATTACTCCACGACTGAAAAAGAATGTCTGGCGGTCGTCTGGGCCATCACGAAGTTTCGCCCGTACTTATACGGGAGCCCTTTCCGCGTTGTCACGGACCACCACTCGCTCTGCTGGCTTGCGAACCTAAAGGACCCTTGAGGACGTCTCGCTCGATGGAGCCTCCGACTGCAGGAGTTCAATATGACTGTGGTCTACAAGTCAGGCCGCAAGCACAGCGACGCCGATTGCCTGTCCAGAGCCTCTGTCGAGACATCCTCCTGTAGCAGCGACGACGATGACGACGAGTGCTTCCTAGGCGCGGTGAACACCAACGACATGGCGCGACGTCAAAGAGACGATCCTGAGTTGCGCGCCCTAATCGAGCACCTCGAAGGACGAGGGGGTACTATCCCCTGTGTCTTCTTGAGAGCCCTGCCGACCTTCGTCCTCCGACAAGGTGTGCTTTACAAGGAGAACTTCGGAGACAACAGCTCGCCATGGCTGCTGATAATCCCTGCCGACCTTAGAGAGGAGATCTTCCAAGCCTGTCACGACGACCCAACGGCTGGACACCTTGGCTACAGCAGGACACTCAGCAGGATTCGAGAAAAATACTACTGGCCAAGGCTACCGAAGAACGTTCACCTCTACACTCGATCATGCCACGAGTGTCAGCGACGCAAGAAACCGCCGACGAAGCCGTCAGGACATCTGCATCCGATTGCTCCCCCGTCTACGCCGTTCCAGCAGATCGAAATGGATTTACTTGGCCCTTTCCCGCCGTCAACGTCGGGAAACCGCTGGATAATCGTCGCCACAGATTATCTCACACGGTACGCCGAGACGAAAGCCCTTCCATCAGGTACGGCTGTGGAAGTTGCCAAGTTTTTCATTGAATCCATTGTCCTCCGGCACATCGCCCCCGAAATCCTCAATACAGACCGTGGATCATCGTTCATGGCCCAGCTGACGCAAGAAATCCTTCGTCTCAGCCACACCAGCCATCGGCGTACCACGGCGTACCACCCGCAGACCAACGGGCTGACAGAGAGACTCAACAAAACCATCGCCGACACGATCTCCATGTACGTCGACGTGGAGCACAAGACATGGGACGAGGTGTTGCCTTACGTTACATTTGCCTACAACGCGGCAGTGCAGAGACCACAGGAGTAACCCCGTTCCAGCTGGTGCATGGCAGGAAAGTAACGACCATGCTCGACGCGATGCTACCCCATGAACCAGCCGACGATGGGAGCCCCGACGCCCAGGTGGTTGCTCAACGAGCCGAAGAAGTTCGCCAGCTCGCCCGACTCCGAATTCAAGATCAACAACGTGTCGACGCTACCCGGTACAACCTTCGTCGTCGGGACGTCCACTTCCAGCCCGGAGACAGGGTATGGGTCTGGACACCGATTCGCCGCCGTGTTCTCAGCGAGAAACTCCTAAAACGGTACTTCGGACCCTACAAGGTACTTCGTCGACTTGGAGATCTGAACTACGAGGTGATGCCCGACGGAACAAAAACGTCGTCACGCCGCCCACCACGGCCTGAAGTCGTCCACGTCGTGCGCCTGAAGCCGTACTACGCTCGATAGGACTGTGGACGTTATGTGCTCCAAATGACTCTTTAGTTTAGCGTCTTTTTTTATTTGCTTTGTTTTGTGTTGCGTTGCATCGAGGCGATGCACTTTTTAAAGGGGGGAGTAATGCCGCGAGCGCAGCTGACCAAGCAGGCAGCGCGCTCGCGGCCTATCGGTTATCGTGCCTGCCTCCCACGCGAAAGGCCAGGGTCCGATTCCTGGGAGCGACGTCTATTTTGTTTATCCCTACAATTTAGTGTTCTGGAAAATTCGAGAATCCTGTTGCTTGTTCGAGGTCCGAATGTTCTACGCGTCGAACCTTCTACGCCGATTATTCCAGAAGCCCACGCGTGTACATAAGAAATTTCGCGTGGCGAGCCAAAATCAGTTTCGCACCAGCGTTCGACTCTGCTGTCTCGCCGACTTCGACGCCCGCGACGCTCTACTGTTATCTTTTGTATCCTTCTCTATTTTGGGCACAAGTTCGCCCGATTAAACGTTTAGTTTACTCAGTTATTTGCCGCCTCATCACTTGTCATTCGTGACAATATCTCTCCTTAGAGTTCAAAACGACCCACGTGCGCTGGATGTATGAAGCCCGATCTTGTAAAGGATTCCTTCCGAGTAACTCAGAACACTCAAAAACTGTAAACCGAGGGTAGGCCACCGAAACTCTCACCTCGGCATTACAAAAATATTGCCCTGATCGGGTCGAACGCAGCTTTGAAAAACAGATCTGTAGACTCCAGGACTGTGTGTACACATGCACACTCCAAATACCGGTTTGCAAAAAACTCTGCAAGAAAGTGCGGCAAAAACTCGAGAAAAATGTACAACCTAACAATAAAAAAGCCTCCAATACCTCTCGTGGTGATGCCATACATCCGCGGGATAACGCATCGCATAAAGAATATTGCTGTACGACTAGGTGTACAAGTCGTCTGCTCTGGCCCCAACAAGGCATATGCCATGCGCCCTTAGAAGAACTGTAGAACTGACCAAAATAAGAAGACCAACTGTGGCACCGCGCACAAAACACCTTACGCCCCATGCGAGAAAGGAGATGTTTGCACGATTCCGTTGTCATGTGGGCAATGCTATATAGGGCATATTGGGTGTTGTATTATTGACCGCACCAGGAAGCATGGCGCTTTTGTGGGCACAATGACGTCAGCTGGCCACCTTCCGCCGCATTGTCGAGTATGCCAACGCGCTCCTGCTTTCTAAAATGTCACCATCGCTGCAAGACACAAAAAACACAGCATGCAAGGCCGTTGAAGCGAAAGGGAAGACTGTGTAAGCGCCGCCTCTATTACGCTATTTCCCAACGAAAAGCTGAATCTGCAGGGAGCGACCCATGTGAGCAAGAATGTCTTGAGCATTTCAAAGCCATCTCTCAGGAATCACGCCGAAAAAGAAGTTACCTTTGGGAACGCAACGTTTTAATTCATGCGAGTCGATGAAAAAGAAGATTTTCACTAAATGGTGCATAGTCCAGCAGTATATGTCTTTTTCCTCCCCGCCTTCATGTTTTCCTCTACGTTCTGCTGGAAACCTTCAGAAGTATGTCAAATCAACCAGCTCAGCTCTATGCCGTCACAACTTATCTTCTAAAACTCGTGTTTTTTTTTAGTTTCCCCCCTTTTCTTGGTAGCAAGGTATAATTTTGGTTTATCAGAAAAAATAAATCGAACAAAACGTTTTTGGTTTGTGCTATTGCAATTGTAGCTTGAATCTTGCAAATTGCGCATTGTGACTGTATTCTGGCGTGCATGCTATTCTGGACAATATTCTGCCATGCATATGGTTCATTACCTAACTTAACATGTCAGCTTACAAAATTCAAATTACGCTTAATGCGGATTAAAAGTTATTGTACCCTGCAACGAATATGGCCGTTTTACGGAGAATTTTAACAACATTCAAGCTTTATTTCTAGTTATATAATAAAACTACTATCTATTATGTTTATATTGCATATCATGCGGTGAAACAAATACAAAATGAGGAAAGTGATTTTACCTTGCAAGTAACCGATTTCACCTCGCACATATAATATTTAATTTTTATGCTATAGAAATAAGTTATCTTAAGCTATCCGACGATATAAAGGTCTTTAATATATAATTAATAGGTCACACGTAAGAACCAGACACAATTGGTCTAAATGAACAACATATAGATTTAATTTGTTCTAACGATATATTGTTTTATTTTTGTTAGGCATGCTGAAAGCTCATTTGAAAATGTCCCTGAAGAGTTTTAATGCCCTAGTTTGAGAAACAAAAGTCGAGCAGTTGAGCGCGCGATTTTGGCAGGTTGGATCCTTTGCCGCTTCGGTCGGTGTAAGGATCGACGAGGGCTCCGCGGGTGGGCCGTTAGCGCCAGGGAGATTTGGCTGGGGGGAAAGCGTTGGCGTAAACACTCCCCGTGGTCGGCGACCTCGAGAGACAGGCGTACTTTACGACGAGAGGTTCGGAACGCGCGTTTTCTGCCGAGAATCGGAGCGTGCGTTTCGGGCCGAGAGAACGCGGTGGCTCTGGCCGGCACCGTTTACACTACGCGTTTACATCGGTGTAGTCTTTCTCGCCCGCGTGTGGGGGGTCACGGCAGAACGGCAACGTCAGAACGCGTCTTGCAGAATGAATGACGGGATGGCTCACTTAGTCGGCGCTATCCACACCGGGTCGGCTGTCTGCTTCGCATTGCGAGAAATAGTTTTGCTTACATCCGAGCCGGCCTGACCTTTGGCCGTGAGATGTACGCGGACCGTGGGTTCCCACGCGGGAATATGGGCAATTGCCATATGGCGAGAAAGTCAGCCGATTGGTTGTGGCCTTTCGGCCAGTGGGAAACGCCTATCTGACGACGCGTCGAGGATTCGTCGGTCCACTAAAAGGGGACGGACCAACAAGTGACTTTGAAGGGGAAACTTAGCAAGTGAGTTTAGTTCGTGCTGGGGCTCGAGAGCTGACGCTCCGTAATCGAGTCAGGTCGTGGGATTCCGAGGGACTTTGTCCCCGTAATCGGGACGTAATCCCACGAGCCAGCCAACTCCCGAGCTTGGATAAGCTAACACCCGACCACCTCCTTTCCAACCCCGTTCAGGGGAAGTTATCATTTCGCAGTATTATTTCATTTTGTATTTCCATTCGCTACGAAGTATTAAATTGTTTCTTGAAAAGTAATCCCCAAGTTCAACTGAATTAGTCGTCGACGGCCAAGGGAAGCAACTTCGTCTCCGGCAAGACCCGCCCAGCTTCCCACAACGAAGTCCGTCACCCCATCCGGACCTGGCAACCCGGACGGCGCAAGGTGACCGAGCAGCGAAGAGAACCCGTACTGTCGGCAATAACTTAAAAACAAAACAAACAAATCCTAGAAGCTTGCCGTATGCGCTCGATATGTTTCATTTCAAGAGTGTCTCCAAAAATATTTTAAGTTGTCACAATTAAAAAAGTAAATAAATCGACCTCACATGGTGTTTGATTTGGGATAAGAACTGCCATTGGCGGTTTCTCGCAATTTGCTTTCCAAATATTAGTGTCTTACACCGAGGATAACCGGAAACGTTCGTACTCGGGTACTGCTAGAGAGAGGCCAGCGATAAAACTACCGCATAGTCCAGGGGTGGCCAAACTACAACTCGTCGAGTGTACAAGTGCGACTCGCGAATATTTGGCACTTGTATCAAACCCCCCAAGTTTCTATCTCTATAGACTGGCTTCCTCTCTGTTCTAGAAAGTATTAAAACTTTGAATAGAGTCTAAAAAACATTTTGGGGCAGTGACTGCCGAGTCATGCATCAAGTTTTTGCTTGGAGGTTAAATCATATTTTTGTTTTTGTGGAGGAGGGAGGTCGTTCCCCATAGATACGCGCTGATACTTTCCTATATTTTTTCAAGGTCTGATGCAGACGTTACGGGTGACCTGGGTAATAGCTTCCAGTGGTCAAAGTTCTGTGTTTAGGTTCTCAAAACGACCGGGCAGTTCACATTGTCATCGCGTTATTACTTACTGGCGATCATTTGTGTGACCTACAGACGTCTTTCAATACTTTGGAGGACAGGACCAGTCACGGGTTTGTGAAGATGTGTCCGAGACGTTTGCATTGAAGGAAAAACGATTTTCGGTACAGAGGGTCTTGCTTGGAATACAAAAAAGTCCTGTGCACACTGCACTGAAAAAAACAAAAACAACTATCGAGTGACTCTCAGCATTCCTCACGACGAGGAGTATCGCCATTTCTTCAGCTGCTGCTCTGTCATTATAACTCGTGTTTCCTGACGAGAAGATACGTGCCGCAGTGCGTCTGATTATCTCTGGTAGAATGACATTCACATTCAACAAGAAATGCAAGTACAAATACGAGCATCGGACATTTCTTCGTGACTGGGAGGAAGACTTCGCCTTCAATGCGAAAAACGGTAAACCCCTTTGTTTCATCTTTAACGCTCCACTTTCAGATCACAAGGCAAGCAATCTTCGAGATGACTTTAAGGCCATCACAAAAAAAAACGTTTTCTCGGGACTATCCAGCCTTATCTGACCTAAGAAAGATCAAATTGGCCCAGCGCAAATCACGAGATCAGAATCCGCAGTCCCTGATGCAGGTCTCTAGCAAGGAATCAGGCACATCAGCCGAGGCAAGCTTCGGAATTTCAGGGAACATTGCTCGTGTCAAGCCATCCTACTCGGAGGAAGAATTCGCAAAGAAAAACATTTTTTTCTTCTTGGCACTTTTGGAATCGAACAACAAGAAAATTCAAAACCTGGTCCGCAGTTTCCAGTGTCATGGCGTTTGGTCGAGAGACGCATTTCAGAGCTGAGCTTTAGCGTCGTCAACAAGATTAAGGAGGGTCTAAATAGCTGTAAAACCTTCAAATTTGCTTTTGATTATTTTGAGGATATTACGGACAATCAACAACTCGACATTTTTGTTTTGTTTGTTTCATGTGACAAAAGCATGAGAGAAGAGCTTCTGAAAATTGTTGCCCTCAAGGAAAAAACTCGCGGGGTTAAACATAAAGGCCGCCATGTTAACAAAGTTGGAAAGTTTCAACGTTCCTCTACTGAAACCTGTCGCAATTGCAACAGGGTTCTGCAACCTGCATACTTGCCATGGTTGGCAAGAATGCAGGCTCACTAGGTCTTCTGCGAAGCGACCCTCACATACCGGATTTTCTTTTAATACGCGGGATTATACACCGCGAGCACCTGGCGGTGAAGCACTTCACCTACGAAGATGTAATCAAGGCCGCCCTACGAGCCGTCAACTACATACGAGCAAAAGCACAAACCCATAAGCAATTAAGGAACTTTTTTGAAGAAATGGAACTTGATAGTTCACGCAAAGACGTGTCATTTTTTTGTGCGGTATGTTGGTTGTCTGTGAGCAACGTGCTATTAAGGTTTGTGGATACTTTGGAGCTGATTCAAACTTTTCTGGAGACAAAAGAGAGGCCATGTCCCAAAATTCGTGACGTAGGTTGGTCAGTCGATCTCGGCTACCTCACCGACATAGTGCAGCATCTTCAAACTTCGAATATATCGTTGCAAGGGCAAAACAATATATCGGAATTGACCAAACAGTATTGACGTTTCAAAACACGTGAATATATTTTTCAAAAGGATCTGCGAAGAAGGCGTCTTATCAACGTTCCGCTGCTGATAAGCATGCTTGATGCTAATCCTGACTTTGATCTGACTGAAGCTAAGCTTAGTGAATATTTCGCCAAGCTTGGGGGACTCGAGAGCGACTTCCAATCTCGGTTTAAAGATATCAAAGAACTTAAACTATGTTTCGTGCTTCTAAGCAATTATTTTATGGTCGATGTGTTGAGTGGCGTCACTCTAACCATGGAAAGCTTTGTCGGTGAAGTTGGAGCGTTCGAAGTGGAGCTCCAAGAAAACAAGGGACTGGGGATGATCATGATATCTGCGGAGGGTGTTGAATTTTTGGCACCAGAAGTGCCGGAAGCAAGGAATCGCCACGTCAAGCAAGATGGCCATAAGCTTCTTTGAATATCTGGATCCACCTACAGCTGGGTGATTCCACGTCAGTTCATGCAATGATGGTCCGGGTCTTAATTTAGATATTTTTGTTAAAAATATATATGAAACCCATGTTCTTGGGAGGAACATTCAGCTATATATGAACGCCGTAACAATTGTTTTCGCTGAGATATAAAATAGAGAAGCTCGAGGCGTGGAAATTGAGAAGATTTAACAATGCTACTTTACACAGTCGTCATTTCCTGATCGAAGCATTCACGTCAACATAATTTTTTTTAATACGTTTTACAAAAGATAGACAACACATACACAAAAAATTAAAAATATTAAAACAATATTTCTATGCAAACAAAAAATCAAACGTGGCATAAAAACGCGTTTAAGAAACATATTCAAAATGTTTTTGCAAATACACCATTTTTCATACTACTTCACAAAACATATCGAAATACGCGTCTTTAAATATTCTTTACGAATATATAAAGATAATATGCTCTTCCTTAATTATCTTTTTGTTATTAACGCGGAAATGCGGCTGATTTCTCAAAATGTGGCAAGATTGGACGTCGATATTTAAAAAACTCCATCTTTTATTTTCTTTAAACTCCCCTTGGCACTTTCCAGTGACTTTAACTAACCTGTGATGGCAAACGATTAAGTAACATATGACCTGCGAACGCAGGTCATATGTTACGGCACCAAACATTTTGAGCGTTAGATATGGCATGTATTTTATATTATTAAAATTTTTTTTTAATAAGGGGTGAGTATAAGTGACGCGAAAAGGGACTTTGAGCTGGAATACCATTAATTAGCTTATAATTCACAGAAACAAAACGGCACCACTCTGCAAATTCGCTAACTATGCATACATAAGCTTAAAACTCTCAGCTGCGCGAGTGGCCATGTATACATCCGGCCTCTCGGGTTGTGATGACTTCCACAGATGAGATGTCTGGATTCCTCTCACAGGTTTTACGGTGGTCCACTCTGCTTCCTTCACCGCACGAAACTCTCGAACCCGTTCCGCAGATAGGTGGAACATGCAGACATTTGTTACTTTTTCACGTAGCACTTCAATAAAGTCTTTAGCGGTGACAATCGTTGAGTTGAGCGCTTTTTCCGCGTCCAGTGGCTGAAAAGATCCATCCTGCCGAAGAGTACGACTTCCGAGACAATTCGTGCAATTGGAAGCGATTCTTGAAATGCGCCGCCACTCCGTCTGATACAAAAATTATTTTAAAAAAAAGACTTGGTAATATTCATCAACATATTTTTTATGGCCTCCGTGGCGAGAAGAGAGTGAGCTGTGTCATGTGTCGTGTATCATCGCTGACAACGGCAAAGCTTTGCGTGTCTTGCGGGGACGTAACCACACATGTGAAGAGAGACCCTTGAGTTTTTTTCCAATGAAAATTCTGCACTTCGGTAGGGAAGAGTACTGTACACTTTTCCGCAAAATTGAAGTGCACATCACTGCCTTGGGTGGTAAGGCGGTTCTTGGGTCACGTATCAGGCTTCGTTGACGGTCACGGATGTAAGAATGCCTCATATACTTTTCGCTTCTCCAGTGCCCGCAGGCAGGCGGAAGTGTCCATAACCTTTTGACGAGTTCGCCGGCGTCCCATAACGCGAAACAGATCTCCTCGTCTTCGTCGAGATGGAGCGACTGCAGCGAGATGCTCTGCATTTTTGGGCACTTTTCGCAACGGCGCAGGAAGCAATCGTTCTGTGGAGCGCAGCAGAGGTAGATGCGCTTGAAGTCGTGTTCAGTAAATGTCTTCTTTGGGTTATTTGTTATTGCCGTTAAAAGCAACTGAAAATTGACGCAATATATGCATGCGCACACCCCGTGCTCGGGACCTTTTTTTACCCATTTTGGTCGTAGGGAATAAAATTTGGAGATGCTTAGTTCTGGATGGGGATGGTCCTTCATAAACAGCTGGTAAGCTTCCTTAATAGAGCGGGTTACACACATTTTACGACTTTGGACATGTCGTTGATCATAGCTTTGACGACGTCCTTTTTGTTGGGGCTTTGAACAGAGCATGCGAGGTCGTCGCGTGTGTAGTACTCAATTGCAACCCTCACGTCTTCGGCATTCGCCTTTTACCCCATGTAGGGATCACGGGTTGCCCATACACCACCTTTGCGCTTCAGTTTTCTTGTTTGATCAATCATGTAGGCAGTCGCTTCCGGCACCAGACGCAATATAATTTTCTTCGAGATGCTTGGTGGCAGAAGCGTATACAATCGCTTGCGTTCCTGGTGGGAACTGCATGCCTTCAGCGCTTCGCGGAACGCGTCAAACCACTCCGCGCAGTGCTCACAACTGTCTTCGAGTTCGAGAGTTTCGTGCGGTGAAGCAAGCAAAGTGGACCACCGTAAAACCTGTGAGAGGAATCTAGGAATTTCATCTGTGGAAGTCATCATATGCTGAGAGGCCGAATGTATACATGGCCACTCGCGCAACTGAGAGTTTTAAGCTTATGTATGCATAGTTAGCGAATTTGCAGAGTGGTGCCGTTTTGTTTCTGTGCATTGTAATATAATTAATGGTATTCCAGCTCAAAGTCCCTTTTCACGTCACTAATACTCACCTCTTATTAAAAAAAAATTTAAAATTATAATATACATGCCATAACTAACGCTCAAAATATTTGGTGCTGTGCGGCAAAGCTGCTTTGACGAAGACGTCGGCTCGCTCCGAGTGAAGGTTTGTCGTAGCTTTTCCCGTTCGGAGGTCATGTGTTACTCAATCTTTTGCCATCAAAGGTTAGTTAAAGTCACTGCAAAGTGCCAAGGGGAGTTTAAAAAAAAATAAAAAATTGAGTTTTTTTAAATATCGACGCCCAATCTTGCCACCTTTTGAGAAATCAGCCGCATTTCCGCGTTAATAACAGAAAGATAATTAAGGTTGGGCATATTATCTTTATATATTCGTAAAGAATATTTAAGGACGCGCATTTTGATATGTTTTGTGAAGTATTATGAAGGGTGGTGTATTTGCAAAAAAATTGTGAATATGTCTCTAAAACGCGTTTTTATGCCATGTTTGATTTTTTTGTTTGCATGGAAATATTTTATTGATGTTTTACATTTTTGGTGTATGTGTTGTATATCTTCTGTAAAACCTGTTAAAAAATTTATGGTGACGTGAAAGCTTCGATGAGGAAATGACGACTGTGCAAATTAGCATTGTGAAATCTTCTCAATTTCCACGCCTCGAGCTTCTCTATTTTATATCTCAGCTAAAAAAATTTTACGGCGTTCATATATAGCTGAATGTTCCTCCCAAGAACATGGCTTTCATAAATATTTTTAACAAAAATATCTAAATTATGACCCGGACCATCATTGCATGAACTGACGTGGAATCACCCAGCTGTGAAACACTGTTCTCAATAATAAAGGCGGTGAAGTCAAAACAGCACGCGACCCTTACGGACGAACATTTAACTGAGCTGCTCCGCACTGCAGCCACGTTGTTCAAGCCAAACTTCAAGGTGTTTGCTTTAGGAATGCGAAATCACAATACAGAGGCACAATCAGGAATCGCTGCATGACTGGCGTTCAACGTAAACGCAAACGATGTCGGACGAAATTAAAAAAAAAAGAAATTGATACTCCCCTTTTTGTTGCAGTTCTTGACTTAAAAGGCTATTTTTTATGACTCTTTGCATATGACTGTTTGGCCACTCCTGATAAAATATCTCAAGTTTCATTTATTGCTCTAAAAAGAGTGGAGCCCCCCCCCCCCCCCCCCTTTTCTGCCTTTCCTCCTGAATGCGGCTCTTGGAAGTTTTTTGTTTGCGGCGCCTAGGTAGCTTAGTAAACGCAAGGTCTTATTTTATTGCGCTCATGCGTTTGCTTTGTAATTTCGTCTTCAGCGGTCTTATTGGCTTACGCTGCAATCTCCATGGCCGCGAAGTGATAGAACGCTTCCTTTGGGTAGCCACGCTCACTTTAGCGGTCAGTGAGTATAAAACGGTAACTCAGTGTATATCCCATCCCTTTAATATATTTGACTACGACCTACCAACTAAAAAAAACTATAAAAAAACGTGTGATTGCGTGTTAGAACTAACTCTTTCCGTTACTGCGAGCATTTGTCTTTGTGTATAACTTTATATAGGAAGTACTCACTGGCGGCCATAGCTGTGTGCGCGACTGCTGAGCGCGTGCTGAGGGCTAGCTTCCAGGGTTTTTTTTTTCAACGTGCAATTCCACACCGTCAAAATGGCCGGTCTTAGCAGCCTATTAATGGGGACTCGTTCTGAGAATGCGCTCTAGAGAGCACCCACAAATATGGCGCCAGTGAATACTCCTTATAGAGGGTGTATTTTTTTTTTTTTACATGTACCAAATTTCTTAACAAAATGCGGGCGGCATGAGAACACTTTTAATTTTGTAATTACCATAACTGGCTTGGTTTTCACCAGAAATAAGGTTGTTTGTGTAATTAGGCTGCCAATTTTAAGGAATTAATTATGTTTACATTTGTAATAATTAATTTATAGGGCATATTTCATTTTCCAGATGGATGTCCATCCTCCAAATCCAAGTTGTAATAAACGTGTGAGCATTTGAGCGCTTCTGGCCAAATTATTTTAGTTCCGAAGGCTTATTCAAGCCAAATCTAATTTAGAAGCGAGCAGCATTGCCATCACTATTCCCGCCTTCGCCTTGCGTCACAGCGACAACGTCACCTATGTTCCGGGCATCCCCGCCGCCACTATTGGGGTAGGTTTTTTGGTTTCTGTTTTCTTCGGTGTCAGCTGTAAATATCGGTGTCTGCTGTCGGCGCCGACTGTGCTGTCTTTTTGTTCTTCTCTCATGGGAAGTGTAATAATTAAGCAACCGAAATACCATTCAGGTCCCGTCCTCAGAATTTCTATTAATTGTAGTGCACGTTATCTTGGCGGAGACATCGACTGGCCTCTATCCTGACGACGTAGTGAGGCGGGAAGAAAATCAGCTAAGTGACATGACAGCAGGTACAAGGAAAGTTAACAGAATTTTCGGTATTTCGTAAAAAAACATGGCAACCAGGAGTTCTGCATATGACGGGCCCACGCAGCTGCTTACTGCCGCTCGGCCATTTAATTAACATGAAAATGAATGACTTGGAAGTAACATTAAAACGTTTGCTCCGATTTACTGTCCGTCAATGGCAAGGCACACCATGAGTCGGTCCCGCATGTAGCCTCATTCGAGCTTGAGAATTCCAGGGTGGACTGCGGCACAGGTGGCGGCGAGTTCTTATTTTAGGTCATCGACACTGGCGGCATCCGTGGCGTAGACATCGTGTTTTACATAACCACAATAAAGACAACCTAAGGGGCTACAGTCTAAAGATCGCGCCGGCCACAAAACGGGACCGCTGCGTCCAATCCACTAATCCGGGAACTCTGGTGTAAACAACCGCGCAGCACGTGAGCAGGAATTTGTTGGAGCGCCACCGTGTTGAAACCAGGTCTTTTAGCACACTTAGAGGCAGACCTTTAACGTACTGGTCCACGAAATCCTCAAGGATTTTCTACGTGTAGTGGTTTCCTCTCAGCATTTCATCAAAGAAATATGGCCCAATGATTGTGTCGTTCACAATCCCACACCACGCGTTAATTATCCATTTTACTCGATGCTTGCGTTGTCGTAGCCAGAGGGTGTTTATGCTTGACAAGTAGTGAAGGTTATGAATGTTCACCGTGGAATTCCTCCGTAGATGATCCTCATCCCTCCAAATAATATTTTGCAAGAATCCTGGATCTCTGTCCAATTCAAACCGTGCCCAATTGAGAAAAAAAAAAACAGAGTCGTCGATGGAAATCGCCGTCGCGCAGCTGTTGGTGGCATGCTAACGTGAAACGGATGTATCTGATGCTTGACCAACACTCTCCACACTGATGTAACTGTTGACGCGGCAGAGTTCGCAATTTCACGCGTGGCGGCTTTAGGCTTGGCTGCCACGCACGCGAGAATGTCAGACTCGAATTCACGGCTAAGGGCTTACTTTTCCGTCTACGCCCACTTACCATCGTGCCACTCGATGCAAACATTTTAAAAACTCGTATGACAGTGAACGATGTTTTGATAGGAGCGCAGCGGCCTGGTTGCTAGCAGCATAAAGCTGCGCAGCTAGATGGGCATATCTCTGCAGACCTAAATATGCAATAACCACGTAGTCTTTTTTTTTGCAACAAACATTTTTGTTTTAATTATTCACGCCATTCGGAAACGTTTACTGCCACAGTCAGGGAGAAAAAGGCACAGTGCTACAGATCGCAGAACGGCTGCGTTATTCGTAGCCGTCTCCCTTCAAAAGAAATTGGAGTGAACCTGTGTCTTTTACGACAGAAGCTGCGGATGACGCAGCGTTCATCAAAACATAACGTTATTTGCAGACTTCTGCAGAACAGATTTTACTGTATCGATAAAAGGCAATTGTCGCAGCTCGCTGCTTGCGGGATTAGTACGACATGACACGCTGAACGCAGACGCCAAGATTTACAACTTACTTTCACCGAACGCAAACCTATGCCACCCCCATCGCAGTTGACGTCGTTACTGTGACGCTACGCGAGGGTGGAGATGGTGACGTCAATAACACGCTTTTCTAAATAGGTTTCGGTTTGAGAAAGCCTTCGGAACTGAAATATTTTGGCCGGCAGCGCCCAAGTTCTTACATGTTTATTGCAGCTTCCGGTTGAATCATACAGCCTCGATGTTGGACATCAATTTTGGAAAAGCAATGCGCCCATTAAAGTCATAAATTAAAAAAAGTTACAGGAAATATCTCGGTTAATTAGCCGCCTAATTGCGCAAACCACCTTGTTTATAGTTTTCGCCAATTCGGGTAAGCTAATCCGAAAATTAAATCTGTCTTGATGCAAAACCTTTCTCCTTTTTTTTTTAACTTGGTGCAGCTAAAAGACGCACTGTATAGTATATACATATAGATTATGCGCTCGTATATGTAAAGAAGGCGCTTTGAATAGCTGGCGTTGAACACTAACAACTCTTCATTGGCCCTTTCCCTGAGGCAACTGTAGAATTCATAACACAGTAGAATTGAGCAATAATATCCAACTAGGAGTTTAGGAAAACAGACTCTGTAATTCAATACAGCTTCCTTGCCGCAGCCATGATAAGCGCGTTGACAACACCTTGTTTCTAGAAACGAAGACCCGCCGATCTTTAAAAAGTGGTTCACAAGTTTGCATTTTACTGTAACCGGGTGCACTGTGGTCTCGTGTAGCCATTTACGACCAGAGACAACATTGGCGCAATCTATCCGGTATCCGGTATCATTGGAAGACTTGCAATTTCCGTTTATTGCCAAACTGTATTACGCATCATTCTATCGTCACCATGGACTTATAATACGGTTTTCACAATATTATACGCGACAATTTCTTATAGAGAGTGGGTAAAGTTAATATCTCAAATAATGAAAAACGTCCCAGTCTAGTCGTAAGGAGTTCCAGGTCCAATTGACAAATACCGCTAGTGTACCACTGCGTCCTACTGATCCGCTGTGTGCTATCTCGCCGTACGAAGCAACAAGAGAACACAACGTATTCGGTAACAGTCAAACGCAAATGCGTGATCCAGCGTCAACGGCTCCTAATTGAAGTTCATTGCACCGCGTCCCTGCAACGTGCTGCTTCATTCTGCCAACAAAATAAGTACCGAGATCATTAAATTAAGGGGTGGTCTCGCGTCAAACGGGTTTGGAGAAATACGCATCTAATTCCCCAGTTGAATTCTCGCGGCATACTGCAACTCGTGCATCAAAACATTTGCCGTGATCAGGGTGTATTCGTGTCGGCGTTAATGAGTGTTTAATGAGGCGTTGGAATGAACCTCTGATAAAAGGCCTTCGGGTTCGAACGCTCGTGTGAGCACAATTCGACTAAGCGTTTCTTCCCGACGTTGGTGGTGGGAGCAACGACCACAAAGCTATCTGCCATCTCTTTGTTTCGTCGTCTGACTAATGACTTTCAATCGGACTTCTTCCAGTGCGTTTGAAATTAAAATAGCTATGCATATTTATGAAGCAAGTGCGCTAAACAGCCATCTTAGGGTCCCAGAAACCAGAAAAATTGCGTAATAATGCACTATTAAAGCGAAAGCCTTACTTGTCCTCTTGAGCGAAAAAGCGTAAAAAAAGCCGATAAAAACGCGATTCCGCGGCACGCGCCGCTCAATGGGCGACCCTTCTTGGCCCATTCCCTTAGCGCCATCCTGTCGGGCGTCCTAGAGGTCGTCCTAGACCTCTAGGACGACCTGCGTGTCACATTACGTAAGAAACAAGCGGCGTCGGTGGCGTTGTTTGTCGTGCAAGAAAGAGTGTGCCATAATAATAGGTCATCAAGTGTCATCAGCGTGATGTCATGAAGCGTCATCATACTTCCTCAACGTGATGTCAGTGCCCGAGCGCCGTGCGCAAAAGGCGCGCTTCGGACTTCATCTCTGCTCGTTGTGTGCTTTGCGCGATACACTGTGAGGCGACCGCGTCTACATCTACGGCCTCGACATCGGCAGCAGCGTCTACATCTACGGCGGCTTCCGCAGGCAAATGTGACCGCCCACACAAATGCGCCACAGCCTCTAGGCGTCGTTCTCGACGTCGCCTTAGACGTCATCTTTAAAGTCGTCCTAGAAGTCGTCCTCGAAGTCGTCCTAGTCGTCGCCCTTGACTGCCTTTCGCCTTCCTACACGTAATCAGTCTTAAGTGTACACGTGCAATTTTTCTACATTGGTCCATGCATCGAATTCCACTTCAAGTTGAACAAAACCACTTCATTTTTTCCTTAAAATTATACACGAATAATGTATTGTTTTATTCAACACCTTTATAGATTTTATGAACCGTCAGAAGCTTTTTCGCGAATCAAACAAAAGTGATATTGCCGCCTGCATGACCGAGAAGTAATGGTTCTCCTTGCTTCTACAAGATTTGCGTCTTGTCTTACCCCGAGTGAAAGAGATAAGGAGGCCAGAATTACCTTGCCGAATAACACTCGCCTTAGCTCACTCCCGAGCATTCTAGGTAGAATATTCGTGATACCGAGTTTACTACATAAGGAGCTGAGTGCGGCTTTGCCGAATTCTTCAGACTCTCCCGACGACGTACGCACTCTCTCTCGTTCACGCCAGCTGCATCGCCGTAGCCGCGACGTTCACTGCTGCTGCTTCGACGCTCATTCTTTTTTTTTTTTTTTTTTTTGCTGCGGGCAAAAGTTTGCCGATGAAACCTATAGTTGCAGTTTAACCTCGTCAAATCTTTTCCATGCGCGACAATTTTCTTGATAGCGTGCTTTTGCAAATTAAACTTTTCTTGGAGCTATGCTCGTACGACTACGCCTTTGAGAACTATGCGCTCAAAATTAAAAATTTTATTGAGAAAATTAGGGGTGTTGGTCACCTTAATATCGAGCTTCCTTTTCCTAAAAGAAAGCTAAATATTTAAGCGACCCTCACATTACTTTTTTTTTTGTTTAAACGGAAATATAATTACTTTTAAAGGTCCAAACTGTATTATGTATCATTCTATTGTAACTGTAGACTAATAATACGTTTTTTTTACAATATTATACGCGAGAATTTCTCATAAGGAGTGGGGGAAGTTAATATCTCAAAAAATGCAAAACATTTCATTCTAGTCGTACGGAGTTCCAGGTCCAACTGACAAATACCGTTGGTGTGCTAGTGTGTTCTACTGATCCCCTGTGTGTCCTCTCTCCGTACGCAGCAAAAAAGAGAGCACAACGCATTCGGTAAGAGTAAAACGCAAATGCGTGAGTCAGCGTCAACGGTTTATGATACAGTTCATTGCACCGCGTCCCGGCAACGTGCTGCTTCATTCTGCCAACAAAATAATTACCGAGATCATTAGATTAAGTGATGGTTTCGCGTCAAACGGGATAAAAATACGCTAAAATTTTATGCGACCATCACATTACTTTTTTTTTTTATTTAAACAGAAATAAATTAATTCCGATTAGTCCAGCGTTGTAACTAAAGCGGGCCAAACCGCTCAAGCTTAAACGTATGGTGCCTGGAGTGCGTCTCCCTCTGGTATGTTTACTGCATCGGGTTGCTCGATATCCACCTGATGACGCCGTAGTAGCGTTATGCTGTTGCCTGTTTCGATCCAGGCGGTGAAAGAACAGCGGAGGCAGATGAACGAGTCGACTGTTCTGCTGTAGGTCCCAGATGACTTGGGATGCTGCGACGAAAGCGACCATTCCGTCCGTTCGACTTTTTCGCCAGAATTTCAACGCCTAATAGTCCGAATCGTGACAACCAACTGCACGACACACCGGCCCTTACGACGTAATCTGTATTTTCGTCCGGACATTCTTCGACGCACGGGAGGGATAGGACAATGAACACACCAGTCAAACTCGTGCTTCAGGACTGTGAATTTGGTAAGGGAAAGAGCGATGGTGTTCTCGGCTGCTAATTGAACGCCAAGTCACAGCTGCCGCCTTGGCGCGTGTAATCAACCAATTAAAATTGCTTTATTTTTTGCAAGTTTGCGGTTCGGCTATATTTTAGAGATTACGTCTCACCAACTGAACAGTGGCGGGAGGCATCGTGTCTTCTAAGATACTTGTCCGAAAAACCCATTTATTAAAAGATTAGTATTATTTTTGTACATCAGCCGAACAACCTGAGATTTGTGAAGAAATCGCCGGCTTTTAAGCTTCCAACGTCAAATAGCAGAATATCACAACATTACCCCGCGCCCGATGTCGCCACGCGGCGGCACTAGATTTGTTGCAGATCATTACTTATTTTTTTTGTTTTGTTAGCAGAAGACGCACGACGTTTTCTTGTTTAAATTTCGTCTGCGAATGACCCTCCGTAGCAAACAAACTCCGTTTTTCACTCGACTCAGCAAACGACCCTTTTTCAAAATGGTATCTTGGCACGCTCCAAAAGATGCAAATTGGAACTCGCCATCTCTTGCGCGGAGACCAACATTGAACTCCAGGCAACGGAGTTGAAGGCTTTTGCTTGCAGATCACACAAGAAACCTATTACACGTGTGCGCCGACACTGATTTTTGCCGTTAACTTAGGCACGTTTCGGTTGCCTAATGAACCCGTCTAGACATTGCTATAAGAGGGCCAAGACGCATCAGAGACGCCTCAACCGTCCCATCGAAGCGGTCACGCAGAGATTAACCCTTTCCCCTTGGATGCAACAGCACCTACGCAGTTCTCTTCCTCATAGCTGCAAGCCGAGAAGTAATTTATCGCAGCCTGATGACTAACCATTTACTGGCTAGCAATGGTTGCGAAGTCGCGTACTAGAACGTCGCGAGCTGGAACAGCCTTCTTTACGCGAGGTACTTACAGGTATTAATGGCTAGCTAGGTCGAGAATTCTGTCTTCTCACCGCAAGTGCTCATTGCGATCCCCATGTCTAGACAGAATTAGGAGACTAAACTACCGATGTTCTTCGCGTCGCTAACCGAGTGTGTTATAGCACTGGCACGTGGTGTATACCACGTGAGAGTGCTCTAACTACTGCCGTAACGTTCAGCGTGATCACTGATACCATAGGGTATCAGTGATCGCTCGCAGAGTAAAAGTCCTTCATACTTATTGCTTTTAATGCTGGATGCATTAAAATGTCTTTGAGATTTTTTGAACTACTTGTAATTTTACCATGGCAATAAAAATTTGAAGTGTTTATTTTATATTCTCAGAACTCTTTGCGACAGTGATTTTAGACAAGAAGATGTTTGCAAATACCAAGATACCAAAAATAATTAACTATTTGCCTAATGACCTTCTTTATCGCTTCGTTGGCGATTCTAAAATATCTACAATGCTGTGACCACCGAGTCTGTGATTTAAAAAAAATTTATTTGGAAGCCGAAAATTAGAACCAAAAGGTAATTCTCGCATGAATTGAAGCTGTAGGTTTAAGTTTGAAACTTTGTCATAAATAGATTCAAGCTTTCAATTGTTACGCCTCGCAACAAAACAGACTTGTGTCGTTTTTGTCGTAGGCCAGGGGCCTATTTAGAAAAATGATTAAAGTCCGGGATAATTAGATTGTTCATCATTTTTGCGTAATTAACGTTTTTAATCTTGTGTTTAAGGGCATGGTTTCAATTAGAAATTACTCAGCGTCATCGAAAAACACAAAATCAACAAGTTGCAGAACGATAAAAGGCACGCGAAGCATTTTACGGCTTTCTGAAAGAGCGCACAAATTTAACGGGTTTTTAAGTTTCGGTTTGCTGTTGGAGCGTATCTTGGCCCCGACGGCACCGCCCCCGTCGGGGCCAAGATACTGCTACCAACCTTTGCTGCGCTGTCCTCGCGCGACGCAGCAATTTCGTCGAATTTGTGCGGTTTTTCAGAAAGCCGTAAAATGCTTCGCGTGCCTACTATCGTTCGGCAATTTGTTGATTTAGTGTTTGTCGATGATGCTGAGCAATTTTCTAGTTGAAACCATGTCCTTAAACACAATATTAAAAAGTTAATTACACAAAATAATTAACACCTTAATTATCCCGGACTTTAATCATTTTCTTAAATAGGCCCCTTGTTTAGGACCAAAACGGCACAAGCCATTTTTTTTTGTTTTGCAATGCGTATTTTTCGCACTATCAATTTCATCCACCTTTCGTGAAACACCCTGTATATTAGGTGGCATAACTACCTTTAGTGACCCTCTTTTTATTGGTTGCTTCTATTGTACAATACCTGGCTGACGAAGATATGTATCAACCAGCTCAGGGAACATACTTTTTGCCAGTTATATTATGTTTTTTTTTAAATTAATTCAGTCCGCAGAAAATGGCAGTAAATTAATGTTCGATGTGTCACGTATGCTTCTGCGGTGCAAAGAAAATTAGTTGCTGCTGAACCCTACTAAAGTCAATATTTTGTGCCAAAGTCGTACAAATGCATGCTGACTACAGATTTAATATTGATGGAATACCTGTGCCGCGTCTCTCTTGTGAGAGATCTTGGCGTGTGTATAAATAATACATAATCATTTATACATTATGTACATTTCATTGTACACACTAAACATCGTAACACCCTTATGGGTGTAAATGGCTTGTCCTATAACTAACACCCATATAGGTGTAGCAAAACGCCCTAAAAAAGGGGCGTTATACCTAACACCCCGAAAGGAGGGTGTTTTTCCCGAACACCCTTAAATAAAAGTGTGATTCCACAGTACACCATTTTATTAGGGTGTTACGACTGCGCAGTACGCCCTCTAAATTGGGTATACCGCCGCCAGAAAGGTAAGTAAAAAAAACGAAATGACCAACACCCATAAGATAGGGTGTATTAACCCAAAAGACTGCAGGAAGAAATAACTGCGAATGAGTCGAAACATGCCTGGTTCACTTTTTATTTTTCGATCAAGATTCTACTAGGTTCTACTAAATTCTCTTCAGACGATTGCAAGGAGGTCATCTGGCCGCAGCCATGTCTCTGCTTACTACGTTCACAAAGACGGAACGACCGGAAGTTACTTGGGACGCAAGCGGCAGTTCATGTTTGTAAACAGTAAAATGGTCTATTGAGACGGAAGCAGGACTACAATCAGAAGCATGCATGCAGAGTACTTACGCATAAGAGAGCGATCTCATGTAATCCGTGATAGATGCATAATCCGATTCGAGCAGCACAGAACAATTCGCAAACACAATGCCGGGGATGAAGGCGGTCGCTCACATTCCACGGAAGTATCGCGGTCACCAATGAGGAGCTTTCTGTCGTGATAGATGCACAATCTGATTCGCGCAGCACAAAACAACGCAAACACAATGTCGAGGATGAAGGCGGTCGATCACAATCAACGGAAGTCTCGCGTCCGCCGAGGCCCGATGAGCAGCTCTTTGCCGAAACGCGTTCTACAAACACAGCACAATAATTCCATAGACTCCGACGAAATAAACGGCCATTATAAAAAAGTTGGCATGGATGTATTCCGCCGTTCATGACGAAAAACTACGGTCGCGAAGTGGAACTCGTCAGGACCTGCTTGCACGAAAAACAGGAGAGCACTGAAGGACGCTTTTTGGAAACCGGATTTACGTGGTCCCTACAACTCACCATAACCTGGCAAACGGCGAAGGCTATGACCCCAGTGAGCCCGTCAGCGCGTCAGAGCGAGTCGCGTGACAAATTTTCGTCCAAGCTTTTTTGTCCTCCGGAGAGCGGTCACGTGTTTCGCTCCACCCCTCTGATTCGCTAGAAGCGGCCTTTGCACTCACTCACAGCCACACGAAAACCCAAAAGGAGGTGTGGAAGCTTATCAGAAGACGAGGTCAAAGGGGGGTGGACAAAGCAGCTAATCTCCCTCTGCTGCCTCCTGCGGTGTACAGGGAGGGTCGCCTTGTGTGCGGGACCTTGAGTCGTTGTTGTTCGGGTGGCGGTTCCCTTTCGAAAAGTGTGGAGCCGGGGAGTGGCTTATGCTGTCTCGGTAGAACTCGTTGATCGTCGTCTTGTTTATGCGTTTGAGTTCCTTCTTTCCCTTTCTTTTTTTTTTCTCCATGTGTTGGGAAGTGTACTTATTGGTCCAGTCAGGTGAGATTGCACTACCCGAAATAAGGGCGCCACAGCTTGTTCAAAACTTCAGCGCAGTCAAAAAAAAAAAATAAGCAAAACGGAATTTGTTTGCTTTTAGCCCGAGAAAGACTTCTCGGGCTAAAAGCAAGCAGATTCCGTGTTGCTTAATTTATTTTAACGTCGTATTTTAGGCGGTCAAGAAATAGAAATACCTCTCCGGCATAGCCGATTAACGCAGGATACTCTCAACACTCAACCAAAAACGGGATCGCGTACGTTATGTCAGGATGGCGTCGGCGCGACTCATCCCATTCGTTAAATATTGGCTGAACCAAAATGGTGTGGGCACAATCTTTTCGATTAGATCCAATATCGCGCAATACGGTATCTTTCCTGGGCTGTATATTTACACGTCTTCGGTCACCTTTTGCGAGCGGAAGTGAATTTTTAAATCGAAGTTGAACTGATAAAACGGATGCACGCGCGACACGTAATTTTCGGCTCGTGTCGGATGGAGAGTTCGATCGGAGTTGCAAAAACTATTCTCTAGCACTTCCTAATCATACGCGCCTTCGTGTGGCGATTAATCATACTCGATGTTAGTACCGCCGTACATCAGCAACAGTTTCACCAAAGCGATAAACATGAACGGTTATGAAATCATGGGTGTATTCGACAGTATCAACATAACGCCCCTCTCACACCGTGTGAATGAAGGGCGTAAAATTCGCCCATACACCCTTTTTACACGATTTTAGAAACCATCGCTACAAGTGGGGCGTAAAAAGGGCGTGTAAGGGGTGTAAGACGTCAACACACCCCTTTTACACCCACTGATATTCAGAAATCGTGTAAAAAGGTTGTAAAAAGGGTGTTTTTCCTAACTTGCACCCTTCTTACACCCTTTTTACACGATTATGGGTGTTACAATGTTTAGTGTGTAGGCAGTGCGATGAGACTATTGGGGGTCGTTTGTTGTTTGTCTTTTCGTTTTAGGAAGCCTGATGGCTTCATGAATCTTTTCATCTCTAATAAGATCGCGACTTGAAATGGCACCAGTTATGTGGAATGCGTTATTGAAACTCAAGTCATGAATATTGAAGACGTTAAGAATACATATTTCGTATAATTTTGACAGGTATTTAGAACGGCGCATTTGTTATGATTATGAATATATGCTAGAAAATATTTTCTTTCACTCTGGTCTACGAGAATAGAAGCTCGGGACTAGATTACTACATAAGGTTGCAAATTGCGTTATCGACTAAGCTCATCTCCTCTGCAAATATAATTTTTATGTAAACATTTGTTCTACAAAACATTCAAGGTTTTTTTGTTTGTTTTTTTCAACATTCGTTTACCATTTAACAGTTCACCCTTTTTATGGATCCAGTTGCTTCATAACAGTGTCGTCCATCCGTATCTTGACATTTGGGAACCACCCTCTGAGTTCCGCCACCTGCTGAATAATTCGATCTTTACTTAGTAAATTTATTATTGTCTTTTGAACTATATATATATTAGCGTGTCTTGATTGTCACACTGTATATATTTTATTCTTACGATGTCTTTGCGGAAGCGCATCGATTTCAATACCATTGTGGTTGTTTGGCGCATTTAAACAAATATTATTTTTTTTATAAAAATATAGGCATAATTAAAAGGCAACTCAAAATGCACTTTGTGTCCGTATAAAAAACTAACCCTGCAATCGCTTCGGAATACGAGAAAAACAATATTCGTGTATCAAGAGCGGCAAGCCGGCCTGTCGGCACACGAAATAAACAGCGAGAAAGTGCTTTTCTGTCTCTGTATTAAGCAAATTCCCTCAGTAAAAAATTGTTTTTCTATAACGGCGGCACGTGGACCGAAATTGCGATACTTCCCGCTGCGTTCCAAAACCCAGGAGCCAAAACCCCATTATCAATACTCGGGCTCTTGAAAAGATTTTCAGGTGCATGAGAAGAAACCAACATTAGATTCCTTTTCAAAACCCCAGCAAACCGTGTACTCGGGTGAAAAACGTGAAATTGGATCCAAATTCTCGTCGAACACAGATGCAGCCCCCGTGTAATGAGCATGCCCGGAGTATATGTGCAACCAGTGGCGGATTCAAATAATAAAAGCAGCAGCTACAAGGTGGGGCGAGCTACATCATCATCATCATCATTATCATCGTCTAGTAAGGAGAGGCGAGGGAATCAAATGAAAATAACGGGACCTTGGTGCCGACACAAGATTACAGTTCTTTGGGAGCTTGAAGTTTTCATTTCTCGTAGAGTCGCGGACCATTACAGTAATAGCACATCTCATAAATTGGGTCATGGCTAAGAAAACAAGTCATAGCTCCGTCAGATGCACGGCCATCTAGTTTAAACAGGGTTATTTTAATTTTAGCTGAACACATTTTGGTGTTTATAGGAATTGATGTATGTACCCTTTGGAAAGTGGTACGCTCCGTTCAAATACTTAAAAATGGTGCGGCGTCGTGGAACAACCGACACTGCTATTACAGTGTGGTGTATCTTTTGCACAAATTAAGGTATCAGGCGAGAAAGCGGAAACAGAATTTACACGTGCATGCCCAGTAATAGGCATCATTTAGTAAAATTTTATTTAAATGAGTCTCAACCAGAGAAAATATGGTGAATTACTTTAAATTGTAAAATATGCCCAACTGACGGTCTAAGTAAAAAGAAAAATAAGAAAACATACGACTTACCGTGAGTTTATTTTTTAAACCGCCGTTTTGGCGAGTATGACGGAAATGCTTATAGCTTTATAAAATTTAGCATATTGCAGCTGCTCAAAAAAAGGCGTCGTACAGTGTTTTGTGCAGAATTTAGCTCGAGGATTCGGGGCGACATGAGAGCTCCCCACGCTCGCCGATTTATAGGTTACAAATCTGCTTTCACTCGTTTGCTTATAAGGTATTAACATTGAAACCTCTCAAAGTGCATTCCAGATTACCCCATCTATGTCTTTTGTCTGGGAAAGGATCTCTGACATGTGACAGTTTAGTTCATTCTTTTAGTTGTTCTTAGTCATGTCGCGGAAAAAGGTGTTATATTATAAAAATTTATTATTTAGAATATACGGCATGTCATCGCTGGGCCAAGCAGGGTGGGTCGAAAACGGTGAAAAAATACAATTGTTTTGTGCGTGTCGTTTAAGAAATAAACAAAGGTACATAATGTGCCATGGACTTCAAAAAACAAGGTATTCTTGCAAATGTTTGCGTACAGATACAAAGTAAGCAGACTACAATGGCGATACGCAGCTAAATTGGCCGCGAAACAACCCGACAATTATAAAAATACGCACAAAAACAGATGTTTACTTTGATAGGCTCATTCGCATTTGTTTCTTTGGTCTGCACGTGTATTGGTTTTGGTGCATGCCCTGGATGGGACTGAGATCTGATCTTGAGCGTGCCCTTCACTTTTCCTAAATTAAAAAAAAATGTCCTTGAGAACTTTTTGTCGCACTGCACTCTAACAACAAATCCATTTGAACTTCCCAAAAAGTTTGGCCAATAGAGAGGTTGAAGATACCTTGGGTTAAAAAATTAAGTCAGTAGTATTGCGCAAGGTATCCTACGCATTAAAGAAGCAGTGAAGTGAAGTTTGAGATCGTTTATTCACGCTGATTTTAGCTAACTGGTGCAAACACCAGAAGGTGCTGTCGGACGGCGGTTCGAAACAATAATTGCTGTATTAAGTGTCCTAAACCCAGGGATTGGACGCTTTTGTCAAAATACAATGCACAAGCGTCATGACGTCACAGCCACATGACTTCACGTGGGAATTTCAAACAACCTAGGACGCTCACGTGAAACGTCACGACACGCGTGGAATGAACGTGAATAAAAAAAAACATAACATGTAATGACAATTAAAGGTCGCCTCATGTCTCAAATGATATTCCTTTATGAAGTAATTCATTCGCCTTAACGAAATATTTGAAACTTTTAGGCGGGATTAGTACCCACGCCCCTACGGTTGCGAGCCAGGCCCTCTACTGACTCGGTCATGTCCGCCGCACTCCCTGTTCAGTGGCAGGACGAGCATAAGAAACGATTGAGAAGCAGATGCGAACTGGGAGCCGACAACGCTGTCACGTTTAACTAATAAACGCGAAGCTTAAATGTCCTCCAAGTCTTTCTAGTGCTGTGAGATTTTAGTACGTCTTGCCATCACAGTATGCCATTAAAAGCAAGCTCGTACAAAAGGCACTTGTTTGCCCCTTTAATTCCGTTTTTTTTTCTACTTTTCATGTAGCAGGCCAACGGGAGGCAAAGACTTAGGTGTGCTGCGTCAGAGTACGGCCAGCCCTCGCATTTTCAGTGATTGAGCACGACTCCCACCTGAACGCCTAAACAGCACCCTTGCCCAGTTTGTGATCCGCGCTGAACTCTGTTTGGTACCGTAGAGAGTCCAGCACTACGGATGCTGTAGAACCGCTTATCCAATACATGTTGTGGTGTTTTGCGACTCTGCATTGACAGAACACACCACACGTCATTCTCACTGCTGCAATGCACCTGTCACTGCTAGATTATAGCATAAGTATTTCGGCCTCGTCGTTTGCCAAGCTCCCTCGGTGCATGGCACTTTCGAGCATTACGGTCAATAGAAGAAAATATGGTGCGGGAGCATTTCTTTAATTTTCGGGCCCCCATCCGCATTGAAGTAAATAACAAATGCAAGTCCACGTTAAATAATTATGTTGTGTGGTTCCTCGTATAGCAATGGGAATGATGACTCGTACAAAGAATAAAATAACGTTGTAACTTGTATCCACACAGAAAACAACTAATTTAACCTATCCTGGTATTTTGCACAAAAGCGCTTGACGCAAAAAATATTGGGCGTTTGTGTCGACCTCTTTCTGTCCACAAGGTGCCCCCCCCCCCCCCCACTCCCTCCCCCCCCCCCCCCCCGAGAAAAAAAAAAGAAGAGAAAACGAAAAACGTTACATTTGGGCGGAGGCTACGCATTTTCATCCGCTTAGCCTCCGCCCAAATGTAACGCTTGTGGTCCGGAGCAGATGCCGAAGTTAGGGCTTATCATTAACTTTCTCTGACTTCTATAAGCTGCTTTCTTGTACCTTTTATTGAGCAAATGGCGGCTGACGAAGCCCTGGTATACATGGAGCTGAATGGCGTCAGTTGCCGGGAATGGGACTAATTTTTCTAATACAAGGTTTAGAAAATGACTTCAATTTAAATAAGGTAGCGGTGAGTTCTGAATTTTTGGCCTCTGGTCCGCACCGTAAGCGCTATATTCAGATGGAGACTGAGCTTTCGGCACAGCGCAGTTTATTTTTTGGGGGGGAAAGTAGTATCGTACGTTCTCGGGGGGGGGGGGGGGGGGGGGGGGGCAAGCAGCTCTACCTAAATCTGTTTGACCTGCCTTGCATGTTTGGCTTTTGAGGTTGGTGCGACTGAGTAACGTATATTTTTGTTGTTGACGTCATTTTGTGTCACGTCACAACATTACCAGTTGACGTCACTTGCGTAACTTCATGTTGTCACGTGACATGAACCAATACGACGCAGTGCCACGTGCCGTCACGGTGTCATGCCATGCCAATGTTAAAGGCATGGTGAACCGAAATTCGGATTTAAAAAAAAAAAAACAGTGCAGGAGGTGTAGGCTTTACGCTACAATCCCTACAACACTACTCATAAGGCGATATCTCGAATGGATGGCCGTATTTTTTGGAAAAAGAGGTCGAGACGGAACGAGGCCGACAAGGCGCATGACGTAAAGATATTTCGTTTCCTCCTTTCTTCACTTCGCCCCCTCAAGGCGGGGAGGCGGAAAAGACGCCAGGCCGTTCCCTCTCCTTCTCGGAGAAACAAGACGTAGACATATCTGTCAAATGCGCCTCCCTTTTTTGAAGAATACGGTCATTCGCTCGAGATATCGCCAGGAGTGCGCAGGTATAGCCTTCCGACGCGAAGCGTAGCAGACACGTGATTTGTGACGTACTCCATTACCTCACGTAAAGATTATTTTGCGGCTAAAAAGCTCGATAGACGGCGCTAGCTGTCCCCGGACGCGCGCGCGCCCGTAAGGGGTGTGGTTCGAGTTTTTTTTCTCGCGTCATTTAGCGCCATTTGGCGAGTTGTGAGTATTCATGTATATCCGTAATTAAAGTAAGCACATCAAATATGTTTAAAAAAAACATCTTGTCTTTATGAGCACTTAAAGTACAACAAAAAATATGTCCACTCTTTTAGGGCATGTTAAAATCCTTCAGAACGAACTCTGGCCCCAAAGATTCGGCGAACAGAAGAGATCGCTTGCCGTTTCGCCAATTCTTTAAAGGAGTGCGTTCTGAAGGCCTTTCTTACGTACCCACACACACACAAAAAAGGTGAATTACACAACTATGAATCAACGAACAAGTTTCAAACAAAAATATGTGAAAAACAAACAACGTTTATGAACGCACGGTTTCGAAAATCAATTTCAATCGGAGGGAAAAAAACAAAAAAAAAAACATTAGGCAACTTTAGTAGAGTAGACAGTTGGGCGAGTTGGTAGATATTGAACACAGTTACAGTACGCTTGTCTGTCGTCTACGTGTTCCTCTTGAAGCACTTTGTCCCTGTCCTTGTGTGCGCAACTGTAACTATGTTCATTAGGCATCTTAACAAATACGATAATTCAACTTCAACGGCTAACATCACAACAAAAAGAATCGTGACACGCGTATTCTTCCTGAGACGGCTTCCTTTTAGCTCGTGAAGGTGACCGGCTCAAAATGAACCACGCAAATCTTTTTCTGCAAATTGCTTCATCCGATTCTTGAATGAATCCTGATATGCTTCGAGATCCACTGATCATGCTCAGAAACTTAAGCATGCATATCCACACGAGGAATCATCCTTCGTTAATAAGCGCTGACAGAGAAACGAAACTTACCGATCGGAACTTAGCGCTGGGAAACGAAAGAACAAAACTATAGAAGCTAAACCGGAATTGCCACTCTACTCTGCAGCACAGTATCTACACAAACCTTTAGAAAGCTCGATCACATTTCTCTAAGCATTGTTCGACCCTATTTTTAACAGGCAACCAAAACAGCACGGGCGCCGCACGAAGACCCTTGGGCCGTTCGTAGGGACGAGGAGCAGACGAGCAGACGAGCAGACGCCAGACGCCCCGCGCGCTCTCGCCGGAAGCCGGAAACGGCGGCAGGCGTCGGCGGGACCTCAGCGCCTTTGCAGCCTTTTGGTGCGTTGCGGCGGATGCGTGAACCGTTCATGTAAAGATCGAGGGCGGAACCGTCACCAGGGGAGAAATTAGACGCTGTCGGTATCTAGCGACACTCGTTTGAGCCGCCAAGCTGTATTCTCCTGAAATCGCTGTATGAGTGATGTTTTGGTGTTTGTAGCATCCTGTTGCACGCTTTTGCCGCCGTGTTTTGTGGAATCCAGACTTTTGGTTTCAGCATCCCTTAAACAAGTTCAGCGGGAAAACTTTTTGCTAAATTTAGGTCAATTGACTTCGCCGCTTTACAATATTTTCGTAACAACGTTTCGTGACACTACAGACGTGAACACCAGCCCTAAAAATATTTTACTTTAATAGCTTGGAAAAAAGAAAAAAAAAAAATAGGACGTCATTGTGAGGCAGAGGACGCTCCAAACGTTGTTCGTAGCGTGGGGTGCGAATTACGTAACCCAATCACCGCTTCCCTTTCCTCTTTTCGACAGGGCTGCTCGTCCGACGAGTGCGAATCGAGCGAGCAGTTGATCTACTGTCGAACTTTGGGCTAGTTGGTGAAGCACGTTTGTGGGTAAAACAGCGCGAACAAGGACACAGGACAGAGAAGATGTACACAGACGGAGCGCTCAGTCTGTGTACATCTTGTTTGTCCTGTGTCCTTGTTCGCGCTGTTTTACCCGTTAACGAGCAGTTGTTCCACCACCAGGGGTGAACGACGCAGCATCACTACTCTGACGACCCCAGCCGTGCCTTTTGCTCTCTAAAGTAGGACAGGAGAACGATTTCTTGTTCAGAACCGAACTTCTCCTATTTTTCTTACTTCAAAACCGAAGAATATGCGATCGGAGCGCCACCGTTTCTGACTCAACGGCTACATACCAAAACGGAAATGAACAAACAAAATGAATAAAAACTTACCTTTTTTTTCGTCGTCTCAAAACGCCTTTTCTACGTTCATCTAAACAAGAACTACAAGGGCACTAAAAGAAATAACTGACCCTGCAAGAGGGAGGCGCTGTAATCAATTTTGGGATGCGCTGGCTCGGTTCTGGTGAACGGGAGAAGTCAGCGCTTCAAAGACGAACTTAGCAAAAGCGTTGTCCCGGTAACGTTGTCCCTTATTGACGCCCTGAAGGCAGATTGTACGTTTCGTTGTTCTTTCGTGCAAGAGAACAATGGATGCCGTACAATCAGGACACCCGCCTATTTAGTCGAGTCTATACTTCGTTTCAGCTTAAAGATCGACAACCAGTTTGCGCTTTTCACTTTTCATCCGCTTCCTCCTCTCGTTCCCCTTCTACCCTGTCCACCGTTGCCTGTTTGCTCCCCCCCCCCCCCCGTCATGGTGAGGAGGATCTTCTGCCTTGCAGAACCTCGAGTCTGGTCGTTGGTCTTTAAGTCCAGACGCAGCCGACGCCGCGAGCTGAAGGGGACCAATCAAACACCGTCAAAAGCCCGCCGCAAGGGGTTTATCACGCACATTTCTATACGTGGACTATATCATTGCTGAACTGAACAAACATACACAAAACAGGGTTTAGTGACTTGCGCGTTTGACGCTGCTTGAGTGGCTTATATAACTCGGAGAGCGCACGACAATAGAAAGCGTCGACGGGAGAGCGTGCGACACGAGAGCGCCATGACACGAGAGCGCGTGCTATTCGAGCCTGCGGGAGGAGATCGAGCAATCATGTGAGTCTTGCGTCACGAAAGCGTATCTGTGCGCCGTGGAAAGTTTCGAGGATGGTACTCGCAACTATACAGGTACCTGAGGGTTGCCTATTCCATAAAGATTGCAGCATTTGAGCGGTCGTGTTGTGCCGGCTCAATGCAATTGTTGGAAAAAAGTTTCTATGCGATTTGTTTGAACCTGCTTTTAGAAACTATTAATATGACGATACCTTGCATATTTCAAAATAAAATCTCGTCTTACGTTTATACCAGCCAAAGTTTATTTGCGTGTATTTCGTGCCGATTCCAAGCAACGACTTGCAAAGGGCACAAAAGTAACCCGAGGGGTGGCCATCAGCAAATGTTTACGTCCATTTCAAACAAATAGCCCAATTTAGCTGTTCATAACCCAATCGACTAGCCCTGTCTCGACGCGGTGAAGGAGAAGAAAAAAACAAAACACTGGCGAAAATCATCCCGTTCGAAACGGTCCCGGGGAAAATGGCTCACGGAAATTAATTTTAGAAGCTTTGGTTGGATTCGGGATTCTTTGTATGGCGTCGTAAAATTTTGTCCTGCAACTGCCTGCTGTTGCCAATTTAAAAAAAAAAAAAAAAATCTTTGATCGCGATAATACAATTTGTTCGTCGGCCCTGATAGCGCTCTCGTGACGCCCAGTCAACTGCTTGAGCGCTCTCGTGTCGCGCGCACAAATCGCCTGCGTTCTAGAGGCGCGCTACAGCTGGATTGGCACAATAGCTGGTTTCGTTGGCTGCGTCTTGACTTGAGCTGAAAGGAAGTACATGCAGTCAAAATCAACAGGTTTCTGTTCTTGCTAGTTTTACGCAGTAATATGACGTCTCCCTCAGAATTACGACACCACCCTATTGAAAAAACCTGCACAAGCTGCTCCCACTATCCCAGCTTCATGCTGGGTTATTGCTCCAGCATGTACAGCTTGCCCTGCTGGTCAAGGTGGTCAAGCTTGTCCCAGCATCCCAGGTTCATGGTGGTTTCAGCATCCCAGCTTCATGCTGGGTTATTGCTTCAGCATGCCCAGCTTGCCATGCTGGTCAAGCTGGTTGGATGCTGGGTCGTGCTGGGTGAATGCTGGGCAAATGCTGGGTCATACTAGATAAACTGGTCATGCTTGTTAAGCTGGTGGACTTCCCCTTCAGTTTAACCAGTTTAAATTAATACACAGGAGAAACAAGCCAAACTCGTCAGAAAAGCCAGCTCAGCATCTAATTTTTAATTTTTTTTTATTCGCGGCTTGTTCACATGAGCTCAGATGCTACACATCCACTGCGCTGACACAGTACTAACGGACGCACAGACAGTGGTTCTCGGTGCAAAATAACAATGCTATAAAAACTAGATTGCTTATCTCTCAACACGAAAGATACTAGACACACACCGAAAACAGGCAATAACATTAAAAATACTATATAGAAGAGAAAAGCGAACCTGGGTCCCGCCAGGAATGGGGCGAAGCGGCCTGACGATTATAATTATAGCATTTTCATTATAGCGAAGCGGTCTCTTGCGTAGTTCGGCAGAGGCGAGAAAATCAGTGTGGCTTGGATGGCATTGGGCGATACTCCTTGGCACCACATCCACAAGCACACACATGTTCGAAGACACGAAACTAGGCCTCAGTCGGGGCGTCCGACTTCTTCCCGCGCTGAACGGACTGCCGCTTGCTGTCTCCTCAAACCCCGCTTCGCTTTCCCTGCAGTTCAAGTAGTCTCCAAACAACGCGCGCACAGCCGTCCCTTCGAAAATCTGCCCAAGGTAGCCAAACGTGTCTCAAATTCTTCGTTCCTACTATTCTCTCTCTCTCTCTCTCTTCTCGCACACAAAACAAGCTCGCAGTGCGCCTGCAGCGCCCGGTTGTCTACCGAAAACGAGAGGACAAAGAACAGGACGTGGCCTTGTCCCCGTCCCAGCCGACCTTGGCGTGCGCGCTCCCAGCAAGACCATCTTGACCATCTCGAACCAGATTGGGCCAGATTAAGAACCTGCTCGAACCAGGTTGACAAGCTTGAACCAGCTCAAGTACCAGCTTGCCCAGCTGCAGTGCCAGCTCGAACCAGCTTCAACCAGCTTGACCAGCTTGAACCAGCTTGACAAGCTTGAACCAGCTTCAGTACCAGCTCGAACCAGCTCAAGTGCCAGCTTTGCCCAGCTGCAGTGCCAGCTCGAACCAGCTTGACCAGCTTGAACCAGCTTGATTACTAGCTGGTCCAGCTCGAATAAGCTTAAAAACCATCTAAACCTGCTTGACCAGCTTTATTTTCTTGCTTATTTTTTTCAATAGGGCACAACTGGCCAATCAAATAATTGAAGACATGAATTGGCATTAGGTTAATGTATTTCGAATTTGGATGAAGACTGATTTAAGTTTTTTTTTAGGACATTGAACTTTTATGGTTCAAGTGCCCTTTACTCTGTTTCGCAGGTCGTGTATTGCTCCGTTAAAAAGTGTGACTGAGATAAAAAAAAATAACTAAACAATGTCAAGCTTGCAATCTAGGTTGTCACGTTAAACACAGCGAATTTACCGGAGACTTGGGTATTACATATACAAGACACAAGACAAGAGTCACAAACACAGCCGAAATATAATGGAAACGAGGAAAATTAAATTCAGCTATTGTTTGAGACTTCTCTCTGTTATAAGTCCTTCAGAAAACAACTGCCTAGGCTAAATTCAGCGTGTTTAACTATTTAACATTGTTTGCCTGGTTCCGACCACAGCTAGACTTTCGACGAGAAACCACGCACTTTGATCAATTCACCCGCTTACAGCCTAAAAGAAATCAACACTAATCTCCAACAGACGCCAGAATAACCATGTTTATATATATATATATATATATATATATATATATATATATATATATATATATATATATATATATATATAAAGAAAAATATCGAATGACGGGACGCAGTGTGTACGGACACGCAACGCATTTCAAATAGGGATTCGGGAAGAGGATCTGCTGCCCCGAAAGAGGCCAACGACTTTAGGGATGGGGTCGTAGGAAGCTGGCGCCATTCCAAACAACCGTCGCGTCCCCTAGCTCATCATTCTTCTGTAAGCAGTAGTAGCCATTTTCATGTATATTTCTTGTGAAGCTTCCGACACTTGTTCCCATTATAGTCGTCGCTCGCCCCCCGTTTCTTTCTCCAGGCTCCTATTGCGGGAACACAGGGCTGAGAGTTAAATTAGTAAAGAGAATTCTTCAGACACCATTTATTTCGGGAAGGAGTTTAAGGATTTCTCTTCAAACGCTCATATCTATAAAGGAATGCGATCCCTCCAAAATAGTACCAACAATATATTATTCGTGACCGGAATGGGGTCAAATATGTTTTGGGGGAGAGGTCGTGAAATCAACAGAAAGATCGTGGCTTTGATTTGAGGAAACCGCGTAGTTCTTCGCATTGGTATTTCTTTGGGAAAGTGCTCTAATGATGTTCACAGAGAGACATGCATATCTAGATCAGAAAAAATATATGGGTTACTGGGTATATTACTCCATGTGACAAAGAACTTAACAACTAAACAAGAAAAAAAGGGAGTGACGACATGAAATGCTTTTTGCTGTCACTCCCTTCCGCAAGTTGTTAAATATGTTGTGCACCTTACGGGGACCGTGCGTTACCTGAAGGGTGGATTCCGCTCTGCCATGAAAGCTGCGTTATATCAACACAAAAGGCGGCATTGGCATGGAGCTGTGCAGACACGTGCCGCCAGTTCCTTGCACTATCCCATGTAATCTAACAGTTTCTTTGTGACCACGTCTTCGCGTGGCCATGTTTTTCGATCTCGCCCTGGATTAAAGGTTCCCTTCCTTGACATTCGAAAAGCCAGTCGCGTTCAACGTTGCTTTGTTTGTCTCCTTACGTGAATTGACCCGCTCGACTGACCAAAAAGCTCCGATTCAATTGTGAAAGCGAATGAATCGCAGTGAATCCGATTCAAGGACGGTAACACAGCGCCATGCTTCAAAGTCTCGCTATGATAGAATACACTTCATCTAAGTGCTTGTTTCTTTAACACTCCTGTGGATACTGTAGGACCGAGGGTCTGCCACCACGCCCAGAGGCCGCTGCCGACCGCCCGAAGTGGACAACGTCCGAGGCGCGCAACAGCGCATGAAGAATAGGCGCGAGAGCCTATAAAAGAGGGGACACGCCCACAGAAGGGAGGAGACGGACCGACGGCACGGAGACGTGTAGGTTGAATACCCCGGTATTTTTACACTCTAGATATTAACAAACCTTTCCTGTTACACTAATAAATGTAGTTTCTTGTTATGGAAACCCCGGCTTCGTGTTCTTCCTCCCGGATGAACATGCAGCAAGGCAACCCTACCACAATACTTAGGCAGGATATTTAACAGTGTCGGTTAAGGATATTTTGACCAGATAAATAGTTTTAACTTATATTTTTTTTTTTTCAAATTGCTCTTCACTCGCAATTGGTTCGAGTGAACTAAATGGCGGCTCTTTTTTCCAGCGCATGAAGGAGATGTCGTGTTGCAATTTCTGTCTCCAGGGCAAATTAAGTTGGCACAGACTATGGTCCAAAGAGTGTTGTATAACAGTGTCCTCATGTAGCTGACATTTATTGTAAACTAAGGTAGGCTGCTAGATTCAATACCTATGCAAATTGCTTCTCCCAGAAGCCGTACAGTTGTGCCTCTGTCTAATTGTCGTACTATTCCACTTGTAAGCTGGCACATCTGCGAGAAAGCATAGTTTCCCTTGCTTTATCCCGAATTACAGCGGTGCATACGTCTTTTTACAGCGAAGCTGTTATGTGATAGGATATGAAAAACAAATGTGTCCATGGATGTTAACAAAAACTCCCGTTTAAACGGCGCTCCTTCGTTCCGATTAATCGTGGCAAGTATGAATAAAACTATTACCCACCCCACACCACGCCGACACATGTTGGCGGTGGTAAGGGTTGGGTCAGGGAGGTGTTAGGGACCAAATTTAGTAATTTAATGTAATTAATTATTTTATTTTATTTCATTTTCATTTAATTTAGTAGCGTAACGTAAGGATTTAGGGTGATTCATTGGCATTACTTTAGGTGTTAATCTTTGGGTCAAAGTGATGAAGACGAAATATAAAGTCTTAGTTGATAGTCAGCGGTGTGTATGTCTCTGTTTCTCCCTATCTGTGTTTTGTCCCTTCGTTCTAGCTGACCGTTTATTTTTTTAACATGTACCAACTAGCTCAACTTCAGCCTGCGACACATGAACTAGAGGTTTCACGTATCAACCAAAAAACGAGCAGTGAAGCGTAATTATTAGTACTTTTTTGGCAATTTAGGTCTATATGTACTGTGTCAAAAACTAACAACTAGAAGCGATGCCTAATTGGGGCATTTCCTAGGGAAGTATGGTTAAAAAAACAAACAAACAGGTGATAACCTAACAACCGGGCAGTGAAGCCTAACTCTTGCAATTGTTTGCCAATGTAGAGTAGAGACACCCAGACTCTGGCTAAACAATATAAAGCTTTGCCATAGTTGAGGCTTGAGCGAGTTGGCACGACGTACTTCAGACGATGAAAACAGCGCAAAAAACGACTGATGAGATGAAAGTAGACACAGACAAAGCGCTGTTATACCTTGGCTTTATGTGGCTTTGAGGGGCCTAAATTGTAAAACAAACGCCCCATTTTTTTTCCAGAGAACTGCGCTGCGTTGATATGGCCCCGAGCCTCGTCAAATTGAGCAAGTGTTCCCCTCCGCTATTAGGGGAAGCTTCAACGAGATGCAGCAAAGACGGCTATTTTGAAATTTTTAGGTGCAGATATTGCGCAACGCTCGGCAAAGTAACTCAGGTCGTATCGTGCCCAAGCCCTCTAGAAGACGAGCTACCTCTGGAAATATACGACCACACGGTTAGAAGCCTTGCCTTCAGTTTGATACAGATACAATATACAAAATCGTCTTATTCACACATAAAGTGTCGCATGTCTTATTTCTGGAAGCTTTCTTCACTTGAGCAAAGTTTCGTTTTCACTTCGTAAATTGCCCAGTCAGCTTCCTAAACTACAATTCACATAGAGATCGCGAAATTTCTCAGCAACTACGTGTGCACTCGATGTGGCGCAGCGAAGTTCTGCGAAGTCTGGAAGGAAGGCATTTCGTAACGTTGTCGCAGTTATGTTAAGGTTCTACTAGTGTCAAGTTTAAAAAGCGACACAAGGTCCCGTGAAATTATAGAGTAGCTTGTGGTTTTCTTAGAGACATCGCGGAGCAGTTCAAATGCTCATTGTAAAATAGATTTCCGGTTTATCAAGTGACTCGGATGCATGAACCGCTAAGCAATTTCTATTGATTACCATAACAAATACGAAACTAAACACATGCACTTTTTGTTTTAATTTGAACATTTTGTTGAAGTTTATGTATTATTGATGATATCCTAAAATAAATTTGTAACAACGATCTTATTTATGATAACCTAAAGTGTCTTAGCATAAAAACCTCATCTCTTACTTGCGTTCACAGCAATCTATACCACTATAGAAACCAAGAACTTAAAGGGAAACTCAAGAGGTTCTGGAATTCCAACGAACAATAAAAGTAACGTAGACATCTTAAATATTACGTGTCTGAAGTTTTCTTTTGATGCTATTAGTAAAAGCGTCGTAATAGTCAATTAAAATTTCGACGTATACCCGCCCGCTGTAGCACGCCGTTGTATAGAAAAGCGCGAGAGCAGAGAGAAAAACTAGCAAAAATGTAGTCATCAATGGGGTCCGATAACCCTTGCTCGCCACTAAGCTTGCTCAAGGATGCCGTTAATTTGTCACGACCCTCTGTGCAGATAACAGGTGGCAGAGATGATCACCGCATTCCCGGCGGCTATCGCTTCACGTATTTTTCAAAATAATTGCGTTTTAGGTTTACCTCTGCCCAAGATAAGTGCGATAACAGAATTCGGTGAAGAAAAAGCCACAAGGTCCGCTCCTAACACGCATTTCTTGAAAAGTGCTTCAGCTTCCCCTTTGAGAAGTGCAGGGAGAGGTTTATTATATCCACGCTTCTTGCTTCGTGATTGACTGTTCGGCGTTCGTATTGGCAAATGCCGCCACCTCATTGGCCGAGGATCGATGATAAGATGCTGAAGACTCGTCTGCGTTCCTTATGCTTAACATGGAACATTAGAGTATTGGGGAGGAGATCGAACAGTCACGCCTCTAGCAGCACGCTTAAGCTGCGGGGACAACAAACCAAAATGTATTGTTTGTTTTTGATGAGCGATATCGAAGATGACGATACGAAGGCCGCTCCTCGTGCTACCAAAGCGCTGGTAAGAGCGAAACGCTCGTGCCCAGACGTGCTAGATGAGCTGCAGTTTCTTTGTTATACTGTGTTAGGAAGCACCGGGCTGTGGGGACAGCAATCTCGATAAAGCGCCCCCATAGTTCGATCTCCTGCCCAATATATCTCGTGCCCCAGACACGGGTTAATCTCACCGTAAAAAACTTATACCCCATTCACACGATCATAAAGGTACCTTTAGCTAAGAGACCTTTATTCTCCGCAGCGAATCAATTCACGATTCTCCACGAGGGACGTTTGCTCGCGACCGAAGAGCGCGGGCTGATTCGCCGATTGCAAAGGGACATATGTTAAAGGTACCTTTATGCGGGCCGTGTGAATGGGATATAACACTGTTAAACTGAGCACCTACCCTATTCTCGTTTTGTGACGAAGTCGTATATTTATGTAAATTTATATTAATGTGCATTGGTTGGGCCGTTCACGGTTTATTCACAGGAGGTGTAATGTGTACAGTTCACCTTTAACGTGCGAGTAACATGATGCAATGAAGCTTACAGGCCATGCAGGTGTCAATGTATTATTCATTGGTCATCCGTGCACACTCACTGACGGAGTCCGTTAATAGTATGCACAGAGCTAATGAAAATGCGCCGGCGAATGGAGTGTATGCAGAAAACTGCCTGCAGTATACATAGCTTGCATTGACGTAATTTGGTCCTCCTCTCTGGTGGTGGAGCGTAGCCTTTACTGTACTAATTCTACAAACAGGAAACGAGCGTTGCGAGCGAGCGGAAACGAGTCAGCGCAGCTTCCAGCGCATTAATGGCGGGCGTCCACCACCAGCAAGGAGGACGGCTCTGACGTCACGTGCAAGCCATGTATAGCATACGGTTATTCGACACATGGTTTCTGGTGTCTGAAACAATTCTTGATGTGTTAAAATTTAAGTAAGTTGCAAGCGAAAGGCTAGTATAGTTCATTATAAAATCATAAGCAAAATAAAAAAAAAAATGTTTAATACTTTTTTTACGTAAAAAATTAGCACACCATAGTGTTTTGTATAATACAAAAACAAACTTCCGCGTGTTTCTGGTGAAGAATAAAATATATTATTTTTCAATAAAATGTCTACATTTCATAAAAAAATGTTTTTTTTATTATAATTTTTCTTAAGAAAGTGTCGAAGAACCCCTATCAAGAGTCATTAGCCGGACGACGGAGCAAAACGATGATGCGGGCGGTCGTTACCCCGAAGTCCACAGAACGATCGAAGATAAACATCAGCGCAAAAGTCGTCGGCTCTCGCGTTCGAACCGGGAGTCATTGTTACCTACTGCATTAACACCGTATTAAAAACCCATTGGCGACGGCCCCGCCCTATTGGAAAACACCAATATCAATACCGTATTATGGATATTGGTAAAGCAATTTATTTTATTGTATTACAAAACGATATGCACAGATATTGGAAAACATTACACTTATTGTATTGTATTAAAATAAGGGTTTGTTATGAGATTCCAATATATATTACATTTAATGCATTACAATAAAGTGTTCCAATATTTATAATATGCTAAAAACATCGGTATTCTATGCTGCATAATCGCTTATTGGATAACCATGTGTCGTATGGGAATCCAATAAGGGTTTAGGATTCCAGTGTATTTAGCGGATCGTGGATATAGGAATCCAATGAAATCACTTCCATGTTATATCGGCTACCTATAAAACTATACACGAGTTGGAATATCGCGTTCAGCACGACATTTCTTTGCAACGCAGTCTCCTTGTGTGTATTTCTGAGTGATAGAAAAAAATGTTGCTGTTGTCAAATTATGAATAAAGAAGCGAAACACTGGGCTTATTTATACCAAATATGATAAACATATTCGTAAACTGGAGGGTCCGACATTGACTGCAAAAGAAAGTTAATTGTTTAGAACCCCCATTGAAAAACTTGATGCTTGAAAACAGAATGCGAAATTTTCACCTTTTAATGAAAACAACACCTGCTAGCTGCAGCCATAAAGAAACTGCAAGATAAAAATACGGGATCAGTTCGTGACAAGTAGAAATTCCTCACTAAGCCGGATAGATTCAAAATTATGTCCGTGTGTATTACAGAAAAATACCCTTCAATGCAGGCGCCGCCAGTCGGTCTGAGCTTCGTCAAAGAAAAATGCTGTACTGGTCATCTCGATTCAGTATTCCTGCTTCAGACCAAAATAGAGAATCTGGAATGCTCACCTTTGGAGAAAAACGAACTGGTGCCTGCTGGCTTGTAGACCGTGGAAACTGCAAGAGAGATTTGCCTTTAGTTGCGTCCAAGTAATAATTTCTTTGAGAAGCCACGTAAAGTACGCTAAGCCGGAAAGGTTCAAAATTACATACGCGGGACATAGACACCCTCTTGTGACATAACTGGGCACAGGTCAATGTCGTCCGCGTGTATTACAGAAAAATAAGCTTCAATCCAACTGCTTTCATTCGTTCTGAGCTCAGTCAAATAAAAATGCTGTACTGGTCGCCCGGCTTCAGTATTCCTGCTCTGGACCAAAATAAAGAATCTGGAATGCTCACCTTTGAAGAAAACGAACTGGTGCCTACTGGCTTGTAGACCGTGGAAACTGCAAGAGAGATTTGCCTTTAGTTGCGTTCAAGTAGTAATTTCTTTGAGAAGCCACGTAAAGTACACTAAGCCGGAAAGATTCAAAATTACATACGCGGGACATAGATACCCTCTTGCGACGTAACTGGGCACACGTCAATGTCGTCCGCATGTATTACAGAAAAATACGCTTCAATCCAGCTGCCCCCAGTCGTTCTGAGCTTTGTCAAATAAAAATGCTGTACTGGTCGTCTGGCTTCAGTATTCCTGCTTCGGACCGAAATTGAGAATCTGGAATGCTCACCTTTGAAGAAAAACGAACTGGTGCCTGCTGGCTTGTAGACCGTGGAAACTGCAAGAGAGATTTGCCTTTAGTTGCACCCAAGTAGTAATTTATTTGAGAAGCCACGTAAAGTAAACTAAGCCGGAGAGATTCAAAATTACATACGCGCGACAAAGATTCCCTTTTACGACGTAGCTGGGCACACGTGAATATCATCCGCGTGTATTACAGAAAAATAATCTTCAATGCAGGGGCCCACAGCCCCAGTCTAAAGCATATCTGCTTCGGACCAAACGAAAGGATCTGGAGTCCTCACCTTTGAGGAAAGACGAACTGGCACCTGCTAACCTGTCGACCGTGAAAGCTGCAAAAGAGATTTGCGACTACTTGCGTCCAAGTAGCAATTACTTTCAGTAGCCACCTACAGCACATTAAGACGGATAGATTCCAAATTACATGACCAGGCCATAGATGCCTCTTGCGACCGAACTGGGCACACGTCGTCATACATGTTGTCCGCGTGCATTGTAGCAGAACAAGGTTCAATGTAAGTGTCCCCAGTCGTTTGGAGCTTTGTCAATTAAATATGACGTACCACTGCTTTGGACCAAACAAGAGAATCTGGATCTTCTGCCTTGCAGAATATCGAGTATTGTAATTGGAATTTAAGGCCAGACGCAGCCGACGCCACGAGGTGAAGGAGACCAATGAGACACCGCCAAGAGCACGCCGTCAGGTGTTCGTTACGTTTCTGCGCGTGGACTATATCAGCGGTGAAAAAAAAAAAAAAAAACATAAATAAACTGGGCACGGTGACCTGCGTTTTCGACACTGCTTGATGGGGTTATATTAAGTCCCTGAATAAAAAAAGGTAGCGACATCTTTTTCCTCCTCTTCTGACGCGCACACCTTTTATCTTTATGTTTTGCTTTTTTACACCCGCGCGTCGACTGTAGCGTCGCCTGGAATGGCCCAAGATAGCAGACGGCTTTCCTATACTTGAATCAGTGCGCAGTCAAGGGCTGAAAGACATTCAATTACATACACACAGGCTAAAAGCGAACTGTCAAGGTCTACCAGCCTGGAAGGATGTGCTCATAGAAAGACGATGAAAGCCGTGACGTTGCACAGTCGGCGTTATTTGATTGGCGACATGAGCTTATAGCATGCACTGCACTCCGACAGCATAGGCATTCCTTCTCCCTCCTCCTCTGTGGCGCAGACCTTTTATTTTTATGTTTTGCTCTTTTACACCCGCGCGTCGACTCTAGCGCCGCCTGGCTTGGCCCAAGATAGCAGGCGGCATTCTTCAAAGGATGTCGCGGCTTTTCCGTATAAAGGGGCCTTAGTTTATATAACTCGAGAGCGCACGACGATAGAGAGCGTTGACGGGAGAGCGTGCGACACGGGGGGTTTAGGCGGGGGAGGGGGGGGGGGGGGAGGGAGGAGCACCGCGACATAAAGTGCGTGCCATTCTAGCCTGCGGGAGGTGATCGAGCAACCATGTGAGTCTTGCGTCACGAAAGCGAATCTGTGTGCCGTGAAAAGTTTCGAGGATGATACTCGCAACTATTCAGGTACCTCAGGGTTGCCCGTTTCATAAAGAAGGCAGCATTCGAGCGGTCGTGTTGTGCCGGCTCAATTCAATTGTTGGGAACGTTTTCTACGAAATTTGTCCGTATAATCTTTTAGAAACTATTAGTATGACGATACCTTGTATATTCCAAGATAAAATATCGTCTTACGTTTATACCAGCCAATGTTTTTTTGCGGGTATTTGGTGCTGATCCCAAGCAACCGCTCGAAAGGGCCCCAAAAATAACCCGAGGGGTGGCCATCACCAAATTTTACGCCCCTTTAAAAATAGCTCAATTCTCTTAATAACCCAATCAACTTACCCTGTCTTTACGCGGTAAAGGGGAGGCAAAAAATACTGGCGAAAATCATCCCGTACGAAACGGTTACGGACGGATTACTCACAGAGATGAATCTTAGAAGCTATGGTTGGATTTAGGATTCTTTCTAAGGCGTCGTACCATTTTCTCCTGCATCTGTCTGCTGTTGCCAACATTAAGAAAAGAAAACAAAACATTGATCGCGATACTACAACTTATCTGTAGGCCGATAGGCATGAGAGCGCTATCGGCGCGTCATGAGGCGCCGATAGCGCTCTCATGACGCGTACTAAACAGGTTAAGCACTTTCGTGTGACGCGCTCTAACCGCATGCGCAGTCAAACTACGCTGTGCTCTGGCGTCGTGCGCCCTTCAGGCGCGCTACCGCTGGATTGGCCCAATAGCTGGTTGCGTCGGCTGCGTCTTGACTTGAGTTGAAAGCAAGGACATACAGTTAAAACCAGCAGGGGTACGTTCTTGCTCATTTTACGCAGTGATGTCGTCTCCCTCTGAATTACTTCACCACATCTGGCCAAATAAATCACTGAGGGAAAGAATTGGCATTTGGTTAATGCAAATCGAATTTGGTTGAAGAGTGTTATTTTTATTTTAGGATACCGGATTTTTTAAATTTAGGTGTCATTTATTTTGTTTCGCCGCTCTTGTATTCCACTGTTAAAAATGTGACTGCGATAAAATTATATATCTATATGTATATATATTAACGAAACAATACCAAGTTTGCGATCTAGGTGGCCACGTTAAACACAGTGAATTTACCGGAGACTTGGTTATTACATATACACGACACAAGGAGTCACAAGCAAATCCGAAATTTAATGGACACGTGGAAAAATAAATCCTGCAACGTTTGAGACTTCTTCGAGTTTACATCATTCTTTGAAAAACCACTGTCGAGGCTAAATTCAGCGTGTTGAACTATTTAACATTGTTTTCCTGGTTCCGACCAGAACAAAATTTCCAACGAGATACAACGCACTTTGATCAATTCAACCGCTTACAGCCTAAAAAATCAGGACTATTTCCTAACAGTCGCCAATATAACCAATTGTATATATATATATATATATATATATATATATATATATATATTCAAAAATGTGTCAAGTGACGGGGCGTGGCGAGTACGGACACGCAAGGCATTTCAAATAGGGATTCAGGAAGAGGATCTCTTTCCCGAATGAGGCCAACGATTTTAGCGGTGGGCTCGTAGGAAGCTGGCTCCATTCCAAACATACGTCGCGTACCCTGGCTCATCATTTTTTTGCTATTCAGCAGTAGCCATCCTTATATATATTTCATGTGAGCTTCCGACACTTGTTTTCATTTTAGTCGTCGCGCGTCCCCCGTTTCTTTCCCCAGGCTCCCTATTGCGGGAACACAGGGCTGGTAATTTAAAGGGTAAAAATAATTCCTTAGACACCAATCTTTTCGGGAAGGAGCTTTGGGATTTCACTTCAAACGCTCATATTTATAAAGAAATGCGATCCCTCCAAATATACTAAAGACATATTATTCCTGACCGGAATAGAATAAAACATATGTGGGAAAAGTTGTGACCTCAGCCGGTAGATCGTGACTTCGGTATGCGGAAAACGCGTAGTTATTCGCAGTGGTATTTTTCGAAGAGCTATAATGTTGTTCACGAGAAGGCATGCATATCTGAATCATAATGAATACCTTGGCTTGTGAGTACATCACTCTATGCGACAAAGCGCTTTATAACTGAACAAAAAGAAGAGGGAGCGACGACACGGAATGCTTTGTGCTGCCACTCCCTTCCGCACGTTGTTAAATATTTTGTGCTCTTTATTTGAAGGGTGCGATACCTAAACAGGGAATTCCCCTTTGCCTCGGTAGCTGCCTGGCATCATCACAAAGGGCGGCATTAGCATGAAGCCATGTAGAGACGAGGCGCCGGTTCCCTGCACTTGTGACCGCGTAATCACGTGGCCGTGCTTTTCGATCTTGCCCTGGATTAAAGATTCCCTCCCTTGACATACAGAAAGGAAACCGCGTCGACCGTTGCTTTGTAGGTCTCCTTACACGAATTGGCCGATTGGACTGACTGAAATGCTACAATTCAAACGTGAAAGCGAATGAATTGCAGTGTACCTGATTCATTGAGGGCAACACAGGGCCATGCTTCAAAGTGTAGCTATGATTGAATTCGCTTTATCTTTGTGCTTGTTTGTTTGGAAGTCCGGTAGATACTTTGGTACGATATTCAACAGTGTTAGTCACGGATATTTTGTAGAGATAAGTAGTTTTGACTTCTATTACTCCAATCAGTCTTCGCTTGCAGCTATTTCTAGTAAACTAGAAGGCGGCAAGTTTGCCAGCGCATGAAGGAGATTTGATGATGAAATTTCTATCGCTAGGGCAAAAGAGTTTGGCACAGACTGTGGTCCCAAATGTTTTCTTTAGCCCTGTGCTCACGTAGCTGACATTTATTAGAAACTCGTATTATTCCACTTGTATGCTGGCATATACTCGTTAAAGCATACTTTCCATTACGTGATCAAGAATTAGAGCGATGTTTGAGTTTTTTTTATTTTCGTATTATTATCATACCTGAGTTTATTGTCAAGTCACGGACAAGGGAAAAGAAGAAGACTACATAATTCTCTAGAATGTGGCACTGTACGCAAAGGAATAAGTATTACAACTGATTGGAGATTTGTTTTTCTGCGTTTGAGAGCTCCGCTTAAGGCTTCGTTCAAATTGGGAACGAGTTTTTCTACCACGGATATAGTACCCCCAGGGATTGTGGTTCACTATTGCTGACACATGCGGATTGACAAGAAATAGAGCCTTATATACATTATGTTACAGGTACGTCCTATCATTGCTACCACATCAGTTCCTCAAAAAATACGAAATGCGACACCGTACGTTACACTAAACAAATTTCGCGGAGGATTTCATCGAAGGACCAATAAAACAGGGTGATCGTATTTATCAGCAATGTATCTTTGGCGTTGTTCGAAAGTTTACAAAATCTTCTAATACCCGTTATATTTTGGGCAAACGTATATTTCTGAGGGATAAATGACAAAGAATAAAATAAATACAGTGTTATCCCTCGAGAGGCTATTCCGGCCTCTTAAGTGTAGTGTATCTTTATTTTCAAATGCACTCAACCCAGACAGTACACCAGAGTACGCCTAAGTTGGCCCGAGTTTGCAATCCCAGGGTTATAACCCTGGGCTTGCCGAACTTGGGCCAAGTAAGGCATAATCTATGCTAATGGTGCATTAATTTATGTGACAAAGCGATAAGTAACTAAACACGAAGAAAATAGTGTCACGACATGAAATTCCTAACCTAACTAGGGCCTAAAATATGCACTATAAATGGGTGAATGAGACGGGAACTGCAATTCATCAACAGTGATTAATCGTGTATTTGACACGCGTTTTCTCTCCCACCCGATGGCATATTTACGTGCGACGCCGCTGCTTTACACGAGTTAACTTACGACTCAATTTAGTGTTTATTTTACTTCAATGTATGACCCCACGCAAATATGTGATTAGATGAGCACGTTTATGTGCGAGAAACTGTACGCGTGTAGAATTTGCAATAAGCATTTAGTTGTCAGTCAGCCTTCGTCCTCTGCGCTGCTACTTTTGTCTCCTCCTTTTACCTTGTTTTTAATCACGTCACCTAAAATGATGTTGTTTCAAGGCGTTAGTGCCATTGTGTGGTTTTAGCACATGGCGGCTCGGGACACTTGGAGCGAAAGGTCGCTTTGCACAACCAAGGGTTTCTGATTCAATCTCCACCCCTACCCTTTTCGACCTGAATGTGCATCGTACCAGCGTGCGGTCGTGTATCAATCTTGCGTTACGCTTGTTAAAGACACCCGGTTTGCAGTGGTACTACACTGGCTAAATATCTCGTATACAGCATAAACCCATGTCGCCGCACCTGAAAGGAAGGCCGAGCTTACGCTATATAAACACTAACGTCAATTGTTCGTTTTTTTTTTTTTATTTTCTACGACTTTCCTTTTGCTCACCACATAATTACCAAAGTGCCACACTTGAACCAAAGGTGGCGCGAATCAACCAAAACACCAGCAGTGAAGCATAATTATAGTACTTTTTTGGGAATTTAGGTCCATACGTACCGTGTCAAAAACTAACTGAAAGCGACGCCTAATTCGGGCATTTCCTAAAATAATTAGGCAAAAAAAAAAAAAAAACAGGTGAGAAGCAAACACCTAGGCAGTGAAGCCTAACTCTGGCAATTGTATGGCAATGTAGGGTCCAACCATCAGATTCTGGCTAAACAATATAAAGCTTTGCATACTTGAAGCATGGGCGAGTTGGTACGACCAGAATCCTGCAATGCTTTTCTGGTCACGAAACTGCCTCGTAACCTAATAGGCAAACTTCATATGCTGCCCTTGGCGCCCGCGCGGTGGCGACACCATTCCGCTTGCGGGCACTCTTCGGGCGGCGAAGTGCTGAACCGAGACGACGGGGACGCGGTCACATGCAAGTGTTCGGTGCTGAAAGGACGTGCAACGAGCTTCGCAAGCTATTTATTAAGATGCGACTGAAGTGGTGGATGTCATGGACGATGCCAAACACGTGTTGTGTCCCGGGATGTCGTTCTGGATGCAGGGGTACGACAGAAAAAGTGTCCTTGTTTTGTCTACCCATCGACAGAGTGCAGCCTGAGAAATGGAAACGGGCCATTCCGTGGCAAGAAACGGGCGGCTTCACTTTCGACTCCAAGTATGTGCAGGTGCGTGAAAAGCATTCTGATGCCACTGACATCATCCGTGCCGATGAATGTGTCGTCAAAGACGATGCGGTGTCAATTCAGCGCGAGAAGCCGATTCTGAGCCCTAACGCCATCCTGAGAACATTCGACAGTTTGCCAGCTTATTTAAAGAAGCCGAGGCCGCGAACGCAGATGCTGACAAGAAGACAACCAGGGAAACGACGTCGTGAGTCGTCATCATGTAGTCATTCATAAAGCACAAGTTCAGGCCACATATCCGGTGCTGCGTCGTGCGATGAAGGTAAGTTTACATCCAATGTTGTGAAAGTTTTTTGCCGTGAACTGATGATATCAGCGAATTACTAAATGACAGTAGTGAGCTGAAAATGCAGTGTTTTAAACGATATTTCAAATCGTTTTTCAGCTTCTCTACTGCCCATTGATTGTGTAATTGGCGAGAACCTAACGCTCTCTTCGGACTCTGCGTGCCAAACAGACGAAGGCGTCGGCCCTTTCGCCGAAGTTAAGTTACTGAGGTGCCAGCTTCGGGCCACAAAACAGCAGCTGCAAATGTGCCAAATAAAGCTGCTCCTGTGCCAAATAAAACACGTTTTTTTCGTGCACTCGTTTAGCTTTCTTGTCCAACCACGTTCACACCTCGGATTGGGGGCGAATCTGGGAGCACAACGATAGCTTCGCTGGCATTCCACCTTCACAGAGTGGATCGGCCCCTATTTTTTTTTTTCCTTTGACGTTGAAACTGCCGGAGCACTACTCGCAATTACACCTTGGCAAGCAATTTGTAAACCGCCTGACGAAACACCGCATAAAGCCGCCTGTCAGGAATTTCACTTGAAAAGAAACACTCTGAATCACGAGTATTTTTTCCCTTCATCAACGTAGTTTTTTTTTTATTCTATTATCAATATATAGGTCCGTAGCAGCCCCTGACTACGGAGCTCCCGTCTGTATATTGGTTATAACTTCGGCGCTTCGGCGTAAAAAACAACAATGGAAATTTAAAAATTCGTAAGCATGACGACGGTGCGCTTAAACTCGAGGACGCGGATGCAGTTATCAGCCGCGGCAGGAATAAGTCAAGGGCAATCTGAAAGAAGCCCCCATGAAGGGCAGGCGGTGTAGGTTCACGGAGATCGGACGATTTATCGCTTACTACTAGGAAAACATTGCAGCTAAATAAGAACAGGGCGGCCAAAAGCAGCGAGCATCTGCATACCGAGATCGGGCAAAATTCGCAGCGGTTTGCGGCACGCGTGGCGGCTGAATGCCCTCCCAGCGGCAGTGGCGCCTGCAGCGGCGCTCGTTGTCCCTATATGAAACGGGCGCCGAAGTTTCTGGTACGACGTAATTCAGAAGATGAAAACAGCGCAAAAAACGACTGACGGGAGGAAAGCAGACACAGACGAAAACGCTGTTATACCTTCGCTTTTTGAGGCTTTGAGGGGCCTAAATTGTCAAACAAACACCACATTTTCGACCCGAGATCTGTGCTACTTTGATACGGTCCCTAGCCTCGTAAATTGAGCAAGTGTTCCGCTCCGCTATTAGGAACAGCTTCAACGAGATGCAGCTCAGACGGCTACTTTGAAATTTTTAGTTTCAGATGTTACGCAACGCTCGGCAAATAAACTCGGGTCTTATCGTGTCCAAGTTCTCTCAAAGACGAGCTTCCTATAAAAACATACGAGCACACGGTTAGAAGTCTCGCCTCCAGGCTGATACAAAAATAATATACAAAAATGTTTTATTCACACATAAAGTGTCGAATGTCTTATTTCCGGAAGCTCTCTTCACTTGAGAACAGTTTCGTTTGCGCTTCATAAATTGCCAGTCAGCTTCCTAAACTAAAATCCACATAGATCGCGAAACTTCCCAGTAACTACTTGTGCACTTCATGCGGCGCAGCGAGGTTTTCCGAAGTCTGGAAGGAAGGCATTTTATAACTTTGTCGTAAATATTTTTACTTCTACTAGTGTCAAGTTTCAAAAGCGACACAAAGTTCCGCTACATTTTAAAGTAGCTCGTTTTTTTCTTAGAGACATGGCGGAGCAGTCCAAATGCTCATTGTAGAATAGATTTCCGGTTCATAAAGGAACTCGGGTGCATGAGTCATAACGAATATGAATTTTAAAGCATAATAAAGGCAAAGCTGAAAACTCGCATGATCTTTTTTTTTTTAATTTTAACTTTCGGTTGAAGTTCGTTTATTCTTGATAATATTCTAAAATAAATTATTCGCAAAGTCCCTATTTATGATATACTAAATCGCCGTTGCATAAAAAACGTCACCTTTATTTACGTTCACTGCAATCTATACCTCTATACAAACTAAGAACTTAGAGGAAAGCTGAAGAGGTGCTGGCATTTCAACAAACAAAAAAACTTGTAATGTGTACATCTCAAAAAATTATGTGTTTGAAGTTTTCTTTTGATCTTATTAGTAGGAGCGTCCTAACAGCCAATTAAAATTTCGACGTAGACCCACCCGCTGTGGCGCGCCTAGGTAAAAGAAAGCGCGAAAGCAGAGAGAAAAACTAGCAAAAGTGTCATCATCAGCGGGGTCAGGTATCCCCTGGTCGCCAGTAAGGTGGCTCGGGGATTCCGTCAATGACGTCACGACGCTCTATACAGATAGCAGAGGGCAGAGAGGAACGCCGCGTGCCTGGCGGCTATCGCTTCACGTATGTTTCAAAATAAATGCCTTTTGCGTTTAAATCTGCCCGGGGTAAGTGCGATATCTATATTCACGGGAGATAAAGCCATACAAGTCCTCTCCAAACTCGGATTTCTTGAAAGTGCTTCAGCTTCCCTTAAAGAAGTGCATGCGGAGGCTTATTATATCCACGCTTCTCGCTTCGTGATTGGCTGTTTGGCGTTCTTGTCGGCAAATTCCGCCACCTCATTGACCGAGGAGCGGTGATAATATGCTCAAGAAACGCCTGCGCTTCTGATGCCTACCATGGAACATTAGACTAGATATCTCGTGCCCCAGTCACGGGTTCATCTCACAATGAAAAACTTACACTAGTTTACCTGAACGCCAAATGTATTCTCGTTTCGTGATAAAGTAGAATATTTATACAAATTTATTTCATTGTACCTCGGTTAGGCCGTTTACGGTTTATTCACAGTAGGTGTACCGAGCATAGTTCACTTTTAGCCTGCGAGTAAGATTATGTAATGAAGTTGACGGGCAATACAGATGTCAATGTATAATTCATTGGTCTTCCGCACACATTCAGGGACGGAGTCTGTCGCGAATGGCAGACGGTGAGGTAGAAGACAACGGAATGAACTGAAGATTGAATCGGGGCGAACTTGCACCAGAAACGAATAAAGAGAAGAACATACGTCGAGAAAACAGCAGCGAACGTCGGCGACGGCAGCAGCAAGCGACGGTATGTCCGCGTAACAAATGGATATTGGGAGAGAATATCAGCGAATGAATCGGCAATACGGCTCTCGGCTCTTCATCTCCTATGATCGTCCCCTAGAATATTCTACCACGACCTTCAATATTCTGGAAATAGCTCGGGCGAGGCTGACCAGACAAGGTCATTCTGGCTTCCTTATAGCTCACGCTCGGGGTAACAGTGTAAGCGAATCTTTTAGATGAACGGAGAAACGAATCTTCTCAGTCATACACGCGGCAATAGTATGCACAAAGCTAATGAAAAATGCGCCGGCGAATGGAGTGTATGCAGAAAACTGCCGGCATTATAACATACAATTATTAGATATAATCTTTCCGTTGTCTGAAACATTTCTTAAACTGTTAAGCAATTAAGTAAGTTGCAAGAGAAAGACTAGCATAGTTCATTAGAAAATTATAAGCAAAATAAGAAAAGAAAACGTTCATAATTTCTTCAAGTAAAACGAAAACGCATGGGATTTGTTGAATATAAACAAAAACTTCCTGGCGTTTGTTTTTAAGGTGAATAATAAAAAATATATATTTTTAAATAAAAAGTCTACATTTAACAATAAACCAGTTTTTTATTGTTTTTATTATGAGAAAGCACATAATAAACCTCAATAAAGAGTCATTAGTCGGGCGACGGAAGAAAAAGATGAGGCTGGCGCTCGTTGCACCGAAGTCCACAGAACGATCGAAGAGGATCATCAGCGCAAAAGTCGTCGGCTCCCGCGTTTGAACCGAAAGCCATTGTTCCGCACTGCATTTAACACCGTATTAAAAACCCATTGGTGCCGGCACTGGCCAACTCTGATTGCTAATCGATAAAAAAAATTTTATTGCGGAAAATATATGCTTCTCGTTATGAAAAAGAACGTGAGTCATGCAACGTTGAACTCTCACAATTGTGGAAGCGGAAGCATTGGTTCGTTAATGAGTTTGATATTTACTTCGATGGAGGTGATCGCCGCTTATTCCTTGGATACAGAGTATTCGGCCTAATAACGGGATAATCTCGTGGGCGAAAGTGAAGTAAACTAGGCGCGTACTGAACTGCCACTTGAAGTATTCAGAACCGGTAAAAAGACGCTGACTTCTGCAGGACAGAAACCTTTGCTGGTACTCTTCTCTCCCTAACAGCGGGGGAAGCGGAGGAAGGAACGAAGAGACTCGGAGAGAGTAAAACAAATTTCTCCACTCTTCACTCAGACAGTAGAAAACCAGGTCTTTGTGCTCGTAGGGTAAAGGGGTAGCGGATATCGCAGAAAACATTAAAATATATCCTGTGCGTCTATCTGTCCGCACTGGTCTTGTGAAAGCCAGTCGCTGCAACCTATGGAGCGATTTTGGGGAATGGCAACACTGTAATTATATTTTGACCTAATAATAATTGATGTCTGCGTAGCGAGACTGAGTCACTGCATGGCTGGTTTTTTAGGGTTTATATGTAATTTCGGTCTCAGTTTTCGCCAATCTCTCTCAGGATACAGCTGCGATTAGCTTTCCCAAGTGTGTTGGTGGAAACCAGAGGCGCCGGAATGGTTGGAGTAAAGAAAGTGCGTTTTAATGAAAAACGAATAGAAAGCGGCAAATATAAACTCTGCTGCCTCGCCTCACGCGTTTCGGTCTGACTTGATTCGGTGCATAATGTTAATATTACCTTCCGTAAAAAAAAAGTCGTTTAGCGGAAAATCGTCTAAAGAACATACTTCTGAATACAAGTAAATAGCTAAACACAAAATGGAGAGAAATTGTAGCTGTAAAATCTTGGCAAATGTACTCTTCCTGATTTGGTGACTCCAGCCGTATAAACATTTCTTCACGTATAGACGTACGGCGTGGGAAGCTCCGATCATCTTAATATTGCTTTACAGCTATTATTACTCAGGCATTATCCGATAATAACGCCGAATGACCAGTCACAAAAAAAAAAGAAGTACGAACCTCATCAGTCACGCGCTGCGAATGTTTCTTAAGGTGGCAGCAACAATAGCTCTCGTATGCATTTCTATGTGCAACAGGAAATCATCAGAAAGACCTATTTTTACTGTCTAAACCTACTTTAAACCTCGATTCTCGCCCAGCACCTTCTGCTTATCGCAACTATATTGGCCCTACCAAATTTTCTGGAAAGCAGTCGTTTCAGATTTCAGAAAGAATATACTTGAACAAACTTTTTTTTTCTTATTTCCTTGACAAGGAGTTGAGCAGAGCTGACAAATTGGAGAGACATGCTTGCAAGGGAGTGCGTTAAATAGAAACTTTCTGGGGTTCAGTTGTTTTGTGACGTCGTTTTATTCCAAATATTCGTTCGAAAAGTGTCGAGAACACTGTTGGTTGTTTGTCCGAAAATGAGTAGGTAACATTTAAAGTATACTTTTGCGTTACCAAAAAAGAGGCAAATAAAAACTAAGAATTAAAAAAATATATATGTATATATATGCTTATAAATTTAGATGACCGCCACCCAGTGACTTTTTCTGTTATCGCTTAAGTAGTTACCCGTATCGCTCGCTAGTTGCTCAGTTTGTAATCAGGCTGTTTGATATTACCGTATTTACTCGAGTAATAGCCGCACTGTTTATGAAGAAAACCTGAGGGTTCGCTTTTCCGCGGATCACCCGAATTGCCACTCACCGCGATCGACAGCATGATTCCAGCTGTTTACAGGACAGAGATAACGTCTTCGAGCGAAGATACCATCTGTGAAGATTGCATTTGTATGGAGTATCGTGTTATCGATCTGGGTATTCGCTATGTTATTTATGCGGAACGCAATAATTGGCTCTATATGTGTTTTGCGGGAAAGCAGACGCAAAGCGCCTTGTTCATAAATAGTGCGGCTATTACTCGAGTAAATACGGTATTTGATGATGCCAGCCTTGATAAAACGCTAGCGACCAAATGAAAAAAAAAATATTCGCTATCTTTTGTAATAGACCATGTATAATTCCGTTAATTCCACCCTTTCAGTCACAATGAACTCAGAGGATAATCATATATTGAACATAAAAGAAACAAAACATTAAGGCAGACATAAAAGCACACAGAAGGGGCATACCACACCTCCACTTCAAACGACGAGCCGCAAGCTGCAAAAGATTCACGGAAGGGTGCAATGCCCTTGAATTATTTGCGAATCTCGTGCCTATAGTTCAAAAACAAAACAAAACAAAAAAGGTTCCCAAAAGTTTGAACGGCGTGGGCGGATACCAGAAGCGATTTAGCTCAAAATCCAAAATTTATGCACTGAATCGAATGTCTGTAGTTACATGAAAATTACAACCGCGCAAAAGACGAGGAACCAGATGAAAGACACAAACACAGCCCAGCCAACGTGACGGCGGGTCAGGCCTTGCGGGAAGCTGGCATGTAGGAATTTGAGAACCCCGTGGATATTCAGCTTAGAGTACTACTTTGCATATGCAAATCCCTTCTCTGTTTGTTTGGTTTAAAAAAAATATGAGAGGAGCTAAAAAAACAATCGAAATTCCCGGCTTTTTGCCGTGTCTTGCAAATTAACCGCAACGACAAACGAGACGCCGAACAATGCTGCACACAGTTGCACTGCTGTGTCTACATTCTGCGAACTCACGAGGCGCCGAACTTAGCGGACGGTACACAGGCGACACTGTGATGTCACATCACACCGTGAAATCACGTGCCATAATGGCTTCACCTGTCACTAAAGTCATTTTAAAGCTAGCGGAGGAATTCCCCGCTGAATTTTAGCGGATAACATTTGACGTCCGGCGAAATGTCGTCACACGACACTGTTACTTTCCAAGAAACCAATTGTATCCGACTAGTGCTGTGGGTTCTAATTCTCTCATTTTCTCTTCTATGTCAAGCGGAAAATATCTTAAAGGAGCAATAAAAGTGCCATTTCTACTGTGGAGAGTTGAATTAGTCGGGTTGTCGAACATCATGTGCATTTCGCACTGGCAAAAGTGTTGCGTGCTGCGTCTGTTACTATAAATAATTATATAGGATATTTTATATATGGTCAATTTTATGCACGGTTTGTAAGTGCTTGGACGCACAATTAAACCATTTTTCCGGTACATAGAGTCATAACGGACTTTTAGCAAACCGTTGCAGGTGTTCGGCGCACCGCACTACCGGGGCCTTTGAAGCATGCTTTTAAGCGCGCGCCCTGTGGTAAGGGTACCACGCGGGCGCGCGTGCGGTACGCGGATCACGGCAACGGTTTGCTTAAGGTCCCTATATTCTATTGCAGTAAAAACATCCAGTCCGCGGTTCTGGTTGCCGTCCAGCTTTGTTGAAAGAAAAGCACTTCGAATTGCACGCAAAAGTTTTATCTCGTAGTTTGAGATGAGCTATGTTTATACATTCATTCAACGTCTTGTTCACGCAAGTTTGATAGTATGCTTTCTTGTCTCTTTCACATATTAGTTATGCCCGGCATTCTTACCCTTCTTTCTTTACTTTCACAGTGTTTCTATGAATACTTATACCAAGTACTATAGTAAAATTTCTAGATGTGAACACGGCTGCTAAAAGTCGTGCCCCGAACCATAAATCCTACAACCCGTCGAGCAGAGAAAATATAATCAAGAGTTACATCGCGAATAAAAATTAAGATTAAGGGTACACGAGGTTGACAATGCCGTTGTAAGTAAAATTAAATGTCCTTTCGAGAAAGGTTCGACCTCGGCAACCTGGCCTTTTTATTTTTGCTTGAGATACTCTTGGGTATCTGGTATCACGCCTGCCTTCATTAAAATGAAATCCAGGGCATATAGAGGAAATGAACTTGTGTCAATTGTTCCAATTTGTTCTACGTACGTCGAGAAGAGATATGAAGTAACTCGTGGTATCGCTTATTTTTTTAAGCGACGTAGTATAAAATCACTGACAGCTACAAATATAAGGATGTGGTTTATTATTTTCACACTTTCTGCTTTGTGATTCTTTCTTCGGCGTGCTTATTTTAAAATCTCGCGATCTCAAGGTTTGCGAAGAGATTATACAACTTTCGGTATACGCCACGCCCGGCTTATCTTACGCTGTCGGTTACTGCAGTAGGAACAAAATAATACTTTTTTGAACATTTCAGCGGATGCGTTTCGCCGTGCATTCTCAAGATGGAGAAGGTATGTCTTCTTCCGTGTACATCGAGGTACGAAGTTGGAGAAGCCTTTGCGCTCGTTTAACAAAAGTTTAGGAAAATGGCGAGCCATCGAACACGACAAAGAGAAAAGGGTTCTCAAAAGTTTGTGTTACTCGCTTGTCAAATGTAGATGTAGAAAATGTGAAGGAGATTGTATCGCGAGGAACGGAAAGCTAAGATGCGGGGGGGGGGGGGAGGGGGGGGGGGGGGGTTACACAACGAGCGCTGTCAACTGCCTGTCATGCCAATGCCACGGCAACTCAGACCTTATCTCCTGCTTGCATCGAGGCAAGCCGGCTTCGGAAAGCTAGCCACGTCTTCGCTGTCATAACTCTACTGCCCATTTTAGTTCTTAACAGTCCTTTCTCGGACGCTAGAAATAACAAAAAAGAATGTTCGCATCTTAGCTTCAGATCCGGCATTCTTCTCTTCCTATAGGGCTTTATTTCAAAATAGCTTCGGTGTATCTTCCATAGAATGGCCAGCTCGCTTCCGATATTTAATTCTTCGTGGGAACCGCGCATCTGCGTCAAGAGGAGGGTATCGTACCGCGTATTGGACGCGCAACAAAGTTGCGCAATACAAAAAAAAATTTTCTCTATCTTTTGTTATACGTTTTAAGAGTTACGTCAGAATCCCTCTTGTTCCCCTTCTCCAGGGATTATTTTCATCATTCTTGTCCAGCTCGCTTGCACCTTTGCATTTAATTGCATTATATATATGAAACAACGGCCTCGGAAAGATCATTCCAGAGCTTGATGGCACGTGGCAGGGAAGAATTATTGAATGACAATGATGTCCCAAAGATACGCTTAAAACTCTTAGTGTTAAAATTACGTGATTTCTTGTTCAGGTGTTCCAGATGCAAGAACCAAGTCCCACCGGGGCTGTGGCATAATCGGTGAATTAAGCATAGGAGAGAAATGTTACGTCGAGTTTCCAGTAGACAGATAGAATAATTTTGCTTTATTAGTGACGCGCTGTCAAAACGCGAATATGATGAAGAAATGAAGCGGGCAGCTCGGTTTTGAATGGATTCGATTTGATTAATAAGGTAGGTTTGGTGAGGGGCCCAGATAGCCCAGGCGTACTCTAATTTCGGGCGAACATAGGTTTAATAGGATAATTTGCGGAGGTGAGAGGGCGCAGATTTAAGATTGCGTTTCAAGTAACCGAGGGTACGGGATGCTTTAGCGGTTATCGTGTTAATGTGGGAAACCCAAGAAAGATTAGAAGTTAGTTCGACACCGAGGTTCTGATAAGCAGAAGCAGCGATGATGGGCGAATTGTTGAGTAAATATGTGAAGTCTGAATTTGTGCGTTTACGGGTGAAAGAAACAAGTTTACATTTTGCTGTGTTAAGGGTCATTTGCCATTTGTGGCACCAGGTAACTACCCGATCAATATCAGTTTGGGGATGTAAGTGGTCGTCAGGGTTGTTGATCTTTCTGTACTTTACACAATCGTCGGCAAAAAGACGTACACAGGATGTTAGCGACTGCGGAAGATCATTAATGTATATTAGAAATAGAAGAGGGCCAAGGACAGTACCTTGCGGCACCCCGGAGGTTACATCGGAAAGCTCCGAGCAAAAATCACCTGCTGTGGTGAACTGCTGTCTTAAGGAGGGAAAGTTTCGGATCCAGGAAAGAGTTAAGTCGTCAATGCGAAGTGAGGAGAGTTTAGATATGCCTCACCACACGCGTTGGACTTTTTAACACGTAAAAACGAGGTGCGTAGTATCAAGAGAGTTTAGTTACAAGCACCTAATGTTTGATAAAGGTACAAGTAATTCTCAGAAAAATCGTGTAAATAGAGCCAGCTAATGCCGATGGGCATTGGCATGTAACACAATTTTCACGGTGCCGTTTCATTAGCTCGTCAAAATTCAACGCGCTTCTGAAGAAGCGTTGCAACGGGAGATTACACGGGTGGCCAGATAACGTTTCTTCACTCTTGGCTAGTGAGGCGACCCAACGAATCACTTGCTTGGCTAGTGAGGCCACCCAACGAATCACCAACAAAGAAGGGCGCTGAAAAGGTCCCCATAAAAAGGAGGTTTAGCCGAATGGTTTTGTATTTCGTCTCATAATGCGTAATGGAATCCACTTTACTTTAAGGGTAGTGAACGAATTGAACTGTTTGGTTTACTTTGCGATTTTGTGTCTTGCCTATCGTGGAATGTAAATATTTGCGCGATCGATCTGATTCTACTATCCTCTCTTATATACTTTATTGCAAATCATTCCTATTTCTCACGAACAAGCGAATCATTATATCAAAGCAAGTTGGCAACTGCGCAATATTTTAAATAATTTGTTCAATCTATTCGTACATAGTGTAGAAGAATACTACATACTCTCATGCTAGTAACAGCCGTTTAGAAGAAACTCTAATATAGACCATCGAAATAACTGGAGTCATGGAGCGTCTTTGAAAGGTTAGTTTAAAAATCGAGTGTAGGCACGTGCGTCTTCTCTAATGTTGGAATGTAGAGAAACAAGATTTCACGTCCGACTCTACTTTATCACTGCTCCTTAACTTATGGACAAAAAACGACACGTACGTTCTGCCCGTATTGTTTTTCCGAACGTTCCCGAGGCTTTAAATATTAATCGAAAGTTTTCAAGGCACCGAAAGGTTATAAACCCTTGCCTCATGCTAAAATGCGCGGCGCCAAATTTTTTTGTTTTTGTTTTAACAAAAACATGTTTTTTTTTGCTTTCTTTGTGTTACATATACTTAAGTAAATACCTAAGTGTTATTTTTAATGCAGCGCTGTATTTATTACTTAAAATATTTTGATATAGCCGAAACTGCTTAACGTGATCGTTTTTACTGGCTGCTAGCTGTACCGTGTAGACATAGGTTGGAACCTACTCTTTCTCACAACCGAACAGGCAAAAGACAAACAAAGAATATGGCCGTTTTCCCGCCGAATAAAGCACGTCTGCTGCAACAACCAGAACGCTGTCAGCCTTCGGATGGCCACGCGCTTTCACATCGTGACACTCTCACGGCTGTCGGACATAACACCTCCCCATTCTAGTACAGCCTCATCTAGGCATTCATTTCCGGGACTGCAGATGCTCAGTAGGGTTAAAAATACGCAGTTATCAGTAAGAAGGTTCAGCAGCTTGCGCGATAAATTATTAAAGGGAGAACATTGTGAAGCTCGACAAGAAATGTATTAGTAAGCCCACGTTATTCAAGAAAGATTTATTTTACATTGCAACAAGAAAAAAATAACGAAGTGGGGTTGATGAGCTAAGGTGTGGAAGAAGATGAAATACAACTGACTTGATAGTCAGCGCTGAGCAACGTTACGCGCTCATTGAGTTATCTGTTTTTACTGGTGTGGGTGTTTGAATACAAGTGGTTCTTGTGCTCTGTAAAGTACATGTATCATGAATAGAACACTGGCCCAAGACTTCATCTGAATATCTTGTATTTTTCGACATTTTCAACTATTTAACCATCAATGCAATATAAAAAAATTCACGGGACACTCGTTTTCGTATAATAAATATTGCCACAGTTCTCGATGTATTTAATTTCATCTGCAATTTCCAAGAGCAGGTTAGTATTTATTAAGAAAATGTTTTAAACATTTATGATCCTGATTCTATTCAACTGCATTTTTAAAACGCAATATTCTGCAAATAATCTGATTTTTATATCAATGCTCCTAACGATATCACAGATAAAAGAAATAAAATATAAAGGTCCCAAGACAGAGCCTTGGGGCACACCAAAATCAACGGGTGTCTGGTTTGATTAATATTCATTAAAACGCATGTACTGTTCTTTTTTTTTTTTTTCAAAGTACGAGGATAACCATGTACCGAATCTATGCGATTTGAGGATAACATTAATTTTTGAAGACGCTTGTTGCGGGGGACTTTATATAAAGCCTTAAATAGGTCCATGATTACTACATCAGCTGTACTTCTATCACGGATTATTTTACCGAAATCATAAATTATTTCTAATAACGGTTGTAACGTAGACAAACCACTTCTAAAGCCATGTTGAGACCAGGGCTCAAGATACTATTTTTTTTAGACAGAATCAAAAATGGACCTCGAAAGATATGTTCTAACAGCTTATAACACTGACTCGTAATTGACAGGTATTATTTTAGCTATTTTCCGGTCCTTAGGATAGGTACTTCACTCTTGAGATTTTCGGAAGATCATCACTAATTATTAAGAAATCCACTCTCAGTACAGCAACAGAAAATAATTTGGGATTAAATCTGGTCCAGTTGACTTCTTGAGATCTATGTTAAGAAGCAAATTACAAATGTCCTTCAGGCGGAATAAGGTTACAACAGCGGAGTAGATTGGTATTTGTCCTCCATCGCAAGTAAAAAAAGACTTAAATTGCTCATAGAAACCGGCAGCTATTTTATCTGGCTCTTCAGTAACCTCACTGGTCTATGCTCGGCGATTCCAGAACCGCCGCGAGTTGTTAGGAAGACACGCAGCTAGGACGCTCAATGTATTTTCTTCTACCGGTGATTTTGTACAATGAATAGATCCAGCGTAGAAAATCATAAAACATTCTTAATTTAACTTCAAATATTGCGAGCACCAAGAATCAAGGGCAAACAATATACATCTGCAATCAATTTTAGTCACAAATAACGTTCACATTACGGAGTATTCAGAAAGTGAAGAAACTTTGTATATTAGTTTAATTACTGCAACATACGTTTTATCAAATATGGTAGCAATCGAATAACCCAACAAATTACCCTTTGAGGGGCAGTTCGGTACGTAGTTGTCAAGGCATCTAGTCGAATAATCGTGTATGGAAAGTTTAAATCTACAACCAACACATTCCCCCTCCCTAGGTGACAAGGCCATAAAGATAAAGTTATGACGTCACCTAATGGAGGACATCGCGGGGCATGGATTAGAAACAAGTGCTCCTTCAGCGTCTAACGACGACTTATGTTCAATCAATTAAAGCACCTGTCACATACCAAGGCTTTCGTATTCAATCTTTGCCGCGAGCTCGCGTCTAATAGGTGACCTAATAAATCCAGAGTCAGGGCCTTGCATCAGGCATTGAATGAATGAAAGTTTTATTTCACGGTACATTTACTACAAGGGGGTTAATTTGTTTCAGTTTCAGGTGTTCCGAAATTTCTGAAACATGGTGACAAAGGCATGCAACAACAACGTATAATATATAAGCATATTGTTACGAGTATGCGGGGCCGGCAGATAATGAAAGAGACGTGTTCAGTCAATAAAATAGAAACATTTTACGGAAACAGGCCGTGCGCGTTGCGCCAGGCGCCCGGTGGTCAGGCACGCCTTACCCCAGCGTCATCTTATTTTCCGTCCAATCCTGACACACGATAGGGCGTTAGCGACTATTAGAGCTTAACAAGTAACGAATATAGAACAATAATTATTTTTTTCGAAAGGAATTTGAAAAAAAGACATTGCTATTGTTTAGAAGTAGTTTGTTAAAAGAAGCGCTCAAGGTACAGCGATAATTAATCGCTTATCTAAGATAGACCATCCCCTACGCGCAGGTGTTATACAAATGCTTTGGAGTACGCTTTTTGTAACCTGTACAGGACTGCCAGTCAGGCTCTTGCGACCCTTAAGGCTAGACGTCGTTTTATTTGATCTACCAAAACAGCAAAGAAAAAAAAAAAAACAAAGTAGGGGAAGGAAGGGGACCCAATCAAGGCAACAAAAGTACCTCCGGATTAGAGGCGTTCCCTCGACACGACAGTCTCTTCCAGTGGCGCATACCGGATCGGCGAAAGCATCGTCGCTTTCCATTGATGTCCTCTTCCCTCGAAAACTATACATACAGCTCCGACCTCGAAGACGCGGGGCTCTGGTTCGAGCTCGGGGTGAACGGCCCCGTCGTTTTTCCGCTTCCTGAACAATCGGTGGGACTCCATGGTTTGCACGCCGCTCTCGATGAGCGCTTCCTAATGGCACGCGGCGGCCGAGGTGGAAGCGAGCGGCTCCTCCGTTTTATGCTTCGGTTGGTCATGTATGAACGGTTTTTATTGTGGCGGTATCTTCTTTGTGAACATTTCCTCCAGAATTTGAAGTTGGATAGCGATTAATAGTGTCGTAAATTCTGTTTCCATTGGTCCCCTTTTTGACGACGACGATGCACTTTTGCGCAACTTTCTTTGTTATCGGTGTCTAGCTCCCCTGACGTCGCGTGTAGTGTTTACGGGCTTGTCGCAGAATGAATGAGACAGGCTGTTCTCGCCGTCTAGGATGAATTGTTTCTGTTATGATATAAGGTGTTCCGAGTGTACTTTCTTTTTATGGAAGTTCAAAACAAATGTGTAAGTCCCTTCTAAACCTTTAAAATAGGGGCCTTTTACGCGCTGTCATTCTCGTCTACTGGGCAATTCAACGCGTTCTCAGCATACACAGTCAGTTGATCGATAAACCAGTTATTTATTTTAAATGTTTTGAGGCAAACTCCACAAAGAAGGCTCGAAGGTTTGAAGGGTGAAGAAACGTCGCCTGACAGGGTACAATATTGCCGCGCGCAGGGCCGAGAAAGCAACGCTCGGTCAAGGACCTCTAGAAAGTTCTCGTTTATTCTTGTTCCGGACGTAACTTCTATCATTTATTCCTGCTTTTTGTTGTTCTAGAAAGTGCTTGTTCATTCTCGCCCCGAGCGCGCTACGCTCGAACCTTCACCGCGGAATCTTCGAGATAGTGACTCACTCAAGATAAGAGGCCGCCCGCGACCTTGTCGAGTCAGTCTTGCTCCAGCGCTCGATCCTGCTGTCTCGCCGACATCGACGTTCGCGACGCTCTGCTGTTATCTTTTGTTTCCTTCTTTATTTTGGGCACAAGTTCGCCTCATTAAACGTTCAGTTTCTTTAGTTATTCTTCGCCTCATCATTTGTCATCCGTGACATTTTGGTGGAGGTGCGGGGTACCGCATTCTATGCCCGTGAAGCGTACCCCTCCGAAGACATCCCGGCCAAGCGACGTGCTCAGCCCCGGAAGGTTACCCTTCGCCGAAGACGCCGAAGCCCGAAGAAGCCGTCGTACCAGAGGTCAGTCCCCCGAATTTGGTCTCTTGCCCGAGAAACGGAAGTGCAAGATCGCGACCATGGCCACCCCGCCCGTCGTCGTCCTGCCCGTCGCTCCGCGGACACCTGTTCCCTTCCTCGGCGAGACCTACGAGGACGTCGAAGACTGGATCAACCAGTACGAACGCGTAGCTCGCCACAACGGATGGAGTGACGAACATCGCCTGCAAAACCTCTATTTCTCGCTTGAAGGGACTGCAAGGCGCTGGTTCGAAAACCATGAAGCTTCGTTGACCTCGTGGGACCTTTGCAAGAACGAACTCACGCGAACATTCGCCAGTCAACACCGAAGGGAGAGGGCCGAAGACCTGCTGCAATCGAGGACCCAGGGCCCAAATGAAAGCGTCACGAGCTTTGTGGAGGCCACCGAGGGAAAGAAGCTGCGCATTTTGATGCGTGGCGTGAAGGACGACATCTTTGGTGGACTTGTACGCAACCCACCGACAACCGTTCAAGGATTTGTCACGGAGGCGACGAACATCGAGCGTGCTCTGCAGGCCCGAGCCAGCCACTACCAGAGGTTACCCGGCGTCAGCGCGGTTCCGCAGTCCCCTTGCGACCTTGCCCACGGCCTCCCGGGCATTCGAGAGCTCATTCGCGAGGTCGTCCGGGAGGAGCTTAAGAAGCTTCTGCCGACTGCTGAGCGCCCGGCCTCAGTCTCCATTGCCGAGGTCGTTCGGGACGAGGTTCAGCGAGCGTTCCTTCCGGATGCCCCTGTCACCGTGGCCGCAGCCGATGAGCCGACGCTGACCTACGCCGCAGTGGCCCGACGACCGCCGCCAACTGCTCAACGTTACCCGGTGGCGCCACGACGAGATCCACCAACTCAGGCGTACCCCCGACGCAACGACGAAGTACGTCAGTACGACCTCCGAGAACAGCCGGCGCCAAGGAAAACCGACGTGTGGAGGACAGCGGATCGACGACCCATCTGCTACCACTGCGGGGAGGCCGACCATATCTACCGCCGTTGTCCCTACCGGCAAATGGGCCTGCGTGGGTTCCACCCGAACGACCCACGCCCGAGGTACGGCGAACGCCCTCGCGACATCGAGGAGTACCTCCGACGCTCGCCCTCCCCAGTGTCGTCTCTCCGCCGTGAAGCCCGCTCCCCATCGCCACGACGTTCAGCGTCCCCAGCGCCACGACCCCGCCGAGAAAGCCTGTCTCCCCTGCGTCGCCGGGAAAACTAAGTGCGGCAACGCCTGGAGGTGACGTTGCCGAAAACGACGAAAGCAAAGAGCCTCCAAGAACGCCGGAGCACTCCCACTCTCCCGACGCCCTCCAGCGAACCGACGCCCCGGCAACGGTGTCCAACAACCTAAACGTTGTTATCGACGGCCTCGACACATCGGCACTCGTGGACACCGGAGCAGACTACTCAGTCTTGAGTGGGAGGCTCTCCCGCCGCCTTCGAAAAGTCATGACGCCGTGGGATGGACCCCAAATACGAACCGCCGGCGGACATCTCATCACGCCAGTCGGGAGATGCACCGCTCGCGTCGAGATCCACGGTGAGACGTGCCCTGTCAAGTTCGTCGTTCTGCAAGACTGTTCGAGGGACGTTATTCTCGGAATGGACTTTCTCTGCGAGTATGGCGCCGTCATCGACCTCGGAGCAAACCGGCTGACGCTACGAAAACCCGCTCCATCACCGGAGGAACCCAAAGCGACGTCATCCGCGGTACGAGTCCTCGCAAACCACGTGAACCTCCCTCCGCGGTCAAGTGTTTTCGTACCCGTCGGGGTCGATGGGACTTTCTGCGGCGACGTTTTGCTCGAAGGAAGCCTCCAGTTGCTTCTAGGAAGAGGGATCGGAATCGCAAGAGGCGTTGCGGAGCTCCAAGACGGACACACTGTCGCACTCGTAACGAACTTCCGACAGGAGGCCCAGCACCTTACGAAAGGCACCGCCGTGGGTCACGCCGAGGAACTCCCGGACTCAGCCGCAATCGCCGGAATATCAGAAGACCTCTCTTCGTGGCCACCCAAAACAACGCCGCCTTCGCAGTTTGACATCGACCCAACCCTGCCCACCCCACAACGACGACAACTCAGTGACCTTCTCGCCAAGTTCAATGAGTGCTTCTCCACGTCGTCGAAGGTGCGCCAAACGACCGTTGCGAAACACCGAATTGTCACTGAAGACAACGCGCTTCCTGTTCATCGGTCGCCGTACCGTGTCTCTGTGAAAGAGAGAGAAGTCATCCAGAAGCAGGTCCAAGAAATGCTCGATGACGACATTGTCCAGCCCTCCAGCAGTCCGTGGGCTTCACCGGTAGTCCTGGTGAAAAAGAAAGACGGGACTCTTCGGTTCTGCGTGGACTATCGCCGACTGAACGCCGTCACAAAAAAGGACGTCTACCCACTGCCACGCATCGACGACACCCTGGACCGGCTGCGCCACGCCCGATACTTTTCGTCGATGGACCTGAAGAGTGGGTACTGGCAGATCGAGGTCGACGAACGAGATCGTGAAAAGACTGCCTTCGTCACGCCGGACGGGCTGTACGAATTTAAAGTGATGCCCTTCGGACTATGCACAGCACCGGCGACGTTCCAGCGCGTAATGGACACCGTTCTTTCCGGCTTGAAATGGCAAAGTTGTCTCGTCTATCTCGACGACGTCGTGGTATTCGCCAGCAACTTCGACGAGCACCTGAGGCGTTTGCGAGCCGTGCTGCAGGCTATCCAGAATGCCGGACTGACACTGAAGCCGTCAAAATGTCGGTTCGCTTACGGCGAGCTCAAGTTCCTGGGCCATGTCGTGAGTGCTCAAGGTGTAAGTCCTGACCCTGCAAAGACATCCGCTGTCGCCGAATTTCCGAAGCCATCAGACAAGAAAGCCGTACGAAGATTTCTTGGGCTGTGCGCATACTACAGACGTTTCGTTCGCGATTTTGCCAAGATTTCTGCACCACTCACGCATCTGACAAAGGACGACGTGAACTTCCTGTGGGGGGAGGAGCAAGAACAAGCGTTCAACGAACTGAAGGAAAGACTCCAGTCGCCCCCTATCCTCGGACACTTCGATCCATCAGCAGAAACGGAAGTCCACACAGACGCTAGCAACGCCGGGCTAGGTGCGGTGCTCGTCCAAAGACAAGACGGAGCAGAGAGGGTGATCGCTTACGCAAGCCGGGCACTGTCCAAGACAGAGAAAAATTACTCAACAACCGACAAGGAATGTCTCGCTGTCGTCTGGGCGTTAACCAAGTTCCGCCCGTACCTGTACGGGATCCCGTTCCGCGTTGTCACGGACCACCACGCTCTCTGTTGGCTCGCCAGCCTCAAGGACCCGTCAGGACGCCTCGCTCGCTGGAGCCTTCGACTGCAAGAATTCGACGTGACTATTGTACACAAGTCTGGCCGCAAGCATAATGACGCCGATTGTTTATCTAGGGCCCCAGTCGAATCTCCTCCCGACAGCACCGACGACGACGATGACGCCCGTTTTCTCGGAGCAATTACGGACACCGACATGGGAGCACTTCAACGAGACGACCCCGAACTTCGCGCCGTGATCGACCACCTCGAAGATCAAGGAAGTTCAGTTCCGCGAGTCTTGGCCCGAGACTTGTCAAGCTTCGTTCTGCGGCGAGGCGTGCTCTTCAAGAAGAACTTTGGAACGAGCAACCCTGCGTGGCTGCTGGTTGTTCCGGCCAGCCTTCGAGAAGAAATCTTTCAAGCATGCCATGACGACCCGACGGCTGGACACCTTGGCTACAGCAGGACGCTCGCCCGGATTCGTGACAAGTACTACTGGCCGAGACTCCCGAAAACAGTCCACCTGTACACACGGTCATGCCATGAGTGCCAACGACGTAAGAGGCCTCCGACGAAACCAGCAGGACTCCTGCAGCCGATACCTGCCCCGACTACGCCCTTCCAGCAGGTCGGAATGGATTTACTTGGGCCGTTCCCAACATCGACCCAAGGAAATCGGTGGATTATCGTCGCGACCGATTATCTTACACGATACGCCGAGACGAAAGCCCTGCCATCGGGAACAGCGCTAGAAGTCGCCAAGTTTTTCGTCGAATCTATACTCCTTCGACACGGCGCACCTGAAGTGCTGATCACAGATCGCGGGTCATCCTTCTTGGCACAGCTGACTCAAGAAGTTCTTCGGCTAAGCCACACCAGCCATCGTCGGACCACCGCGTACCATCCGCAGACCAACGGGCTAACGGAGCGGCTCAACAAGACGATCGCCGACATGATCTCCATGTACGTCGACGTAGAGCACAAGACGTGGGACGAGGTATTACCATACATCACGTTCGCCTACAACACCGCAGCTCAAGAAACAACCGGGCTTACACCATTCGAGCTTGTGCATGGAAGAAAAGTGACGACCATGCTGGACGCGATGCTGCCCCATGAGCCTGTGGATGACGGATGCGACGATGCCCATGTGGTCAGCCAGAGAGCAGAAGAAGCACGCCAACTAGCCCGCCTTCGAATCCTACGATCAACAGCGTGTCGACGCTCGCCGGTACAATCTTCGTCGCCGCGTCGTCCACTTCCAGCCCGGAGACAGAGTGTGGGTTTGGACGCCGATCCGTCGTCGCGGTCTCAGCGAGAAATTGCTCAAGCGCTACTTTGGACCCTACAAGGTTCTTCGCCGTCTCGGGGACTTAAACTACGAAGTGCTTCCCGACGGAACCAGACCATCAAGACGACGCCAACCACGACCCGAAGTAGTCCACGTCGTGCGGCTCAAGCCGTATTACGAGCGATAGAACTTTGAACTCTCGTTAAACTGTGAACTGTGGCTCCCGATTCTGCTATCCTTTTGTTGTGGCTTTGTGTTTTGTGTTGCATCGGGACGATGCACTTTTAAAGGGGGGGATAATGCCGCGCGCAGGGCCGAGAAAGCAACGCTCGGTCAAGGACCTCTAGAAAGTTCTCGTTTATTCTTGTTCCGGACGTAACTTCTATCATTTATTCCTGCTTTTTGTTGTTCTAGAAAGTGCTTGTTCATTCTCGCCCCGAGCGCGCTACGCTCGAACCTTCTCCGCGGAATCTTCGAGATAGTGACTCACTCAAGATAAGAGGCCGCCCGCGACCTTGTCGAGTCAGTCTCGCTCCAGCGCTCGATCCTGCTGTCTCGCCGACATCGACGTTCGCGACGCTCTGCTGTTATCTTTTGTTTCCTTCTTTATTTTGGGCACAAGTTCGCCTCATTAAACGTTCAGTTTCTTTAGTTATTCTTCGCCTCATCATTTGTCATCCGTGACAATTAGTTATTTATTCTAACTTTTTGAGGCAAACTCTACAAAGAATGCTCGGAGGTTTGAAGGGTGAAGAAATGTCGCCTAACAGGGTACAATACCAATGGCTAACAACGACCACAATGTTTTAGCACGGTGCTTTGAGCACAAGACAAACGAAAAAAAAAAACTGAAAATTAAAAAAAGGTCGTTTTACACGTAAAATAATATTACCAACAATGGAGCACTTCCGAAAGAGCTATACAACTGAAATCAAATGAAACAGACGATTAAACTTGTGTACAGATATACACACAAAACGAAAACATCTAAAACAAACACCATCCTTTTAAAGGGCCCATGAAACGAATTTTTGGCTGGAATAAATTAATTTCGATTGGAATTTTACTAATAGCACATCGTTCAGTGGGCCAAAAGAAAAAAGGTAGAAAGTCAAAAGCCTGATTTTCGGTGCGAAAATTTGAAAACACAGCAGACTATTCCGTATCTCCTTCCCTTCGAAAGTTGTCTGCCTTTTTCACTATGATACATCCGCGGTCCCCAAAGCGCGTCCAAACGCTTCTCACACGATACCGGACCTCACTTATACCACTTCACGCCTAAGCTGACATTGCGGTGGGAGCTACGCGCTTGCTGGACCAGGCAGCGGCCTCCCTTTCATCACCTGACCTCATTCTCTGCGCGTGGGTATGCGCCACAGAGCGTCATCACGTGGCAAAACTGTGGCTGGCCCAACGAGCACGTAGCTTCCACAGCACTGTTAGCTTCTCGGGTCAACGGGGCGGGGGAAGCAACTTTTGTCTGAATTTTGAGCGACGAGCTAATCTTCTAGGGGGAGAATGGCTGTGTCCGGGTACACAAACGAGAGTCCGAGCAAGAGGGGACTCCCCCCCTTTCCGTCTTCTTGAACTGTTTAGTACAATGCGCGAATTATGAGTTGAGGAGGAAAGCTAAACAGGAAAAAGCCGGAAAATTGTTTTATGACCCATTTAAACATCCTCAGGGTATTAAAAAAAAACTTGCTTTAAAATCAAGGAACATGTTTGTGATTCACTTATAGCGGGTCTTGGGAAGTAAGTATTTCGCTAGAAGATTTTGGTATTCTAGAAAAGTGTTTTTAGTGACACACAACTCCCCAACGGGCACCAAACTTCTATTTTTTTTAGTCCAGTGACTTTTAAGTACGTTCTGCAAAATTTGATAGCTTAGTCCGTAGAAGTGTTTATTGATCTCCTAAAGTTGCCACTCCTCCTCCCAAATTGTTGCTAGCTCCCCGGCTTTCTAGCTTGGCTTAACTACTTTTGTATACTATATTAACTTAATAATCAGAATAATGTAGGAATATGGTATAGATATCGATAACTGCGAAGTGTTATTTTATTTATTTATTCGTTGCCTACATTTCGCCCTGGGGGCATCATTGTAGGGGGCTAACGTACATGTGAACACAACAAACACATAAATGGAAAAGTAAAAAAATATCGATACATGGTGACATCTGCTGAAGATAATACAATGTGCAATAAAAAAAAAAAAAACTGATCGCAACATATACGTATTTACAATAAGCTGCTAACATCAGCACAATGCAAAGCAATACATTAGTCATGAATCATACTTGTGTAAGTAACGACTTCAAAGACAATCGAAAGTTTCATCCGAGACCGAAACCACAGCTTCGGGGAGACGTTTCCACTGATTTATTGTTCGTGGGAAAAATGGCGATTGAAAAACAGATGTGCGGCATGCTACTTCTCGTATTTTCTTCGTGTGGTCTTATCTCTGGGAAGTAAAAGTAGGGGGTCTTAGGTAGATGTTCCTATCAATGCCGGTACGTTCACGAACCACTTTATTCAGAAAAGAGTACCTTGATAACCTCCGGCAAAGTTCGAGCAAGTCCCATGACAATGATTTTCTTTTAATGCCGTGACACTGATATCAAAAAGATAAGAGTTAGTAACAAAACGGGCAGAGCGATCTTGGATGGACTCAAGTTTATTAATTAAAGGGCAACTCCAATCAAAAAGTCGACCCTATCGAAATGACTGATATCGCTTTAGGGGGTCAAGATACGGTCATACCCAAAATATCACGTCAACCCGACGCCGCATTACCGATTAAAACCAATATTAAAAATGTTCTCCCGGCTCGGTTAGCGGCCCGAAAGCGGGTGACCAACGCTGGCACCGGGTGAGCTAGTGAAGCAACACTGGGCAATGACGTAGGTTTAGTCTACGCTCTCGTACGGACGCCGCGGACGATTCGTTTCCCGCGGCATTCTGCGATTCTGCTGACGGCAAGAGGTGCTTACCACGTTATCCTGTGTTCTCCTATTTTCATTAGCGTCCAGGCAGTTAATTTAACTCCAGTATTGCTTCCGCAACAGCGCGGAAGAGAGCGAAGCGGTGCTGCTCGCTCACGCGCGTATCGTGGAGCCGCAGAGACTCGCCGGACTCGCGTTGGGCGATGTCGAGCACGACTTGTAGTGCTGTGGGTTGCACCAACAATCCGGTGCGCAACCCGGAGCTGCGGTTCCACCAGTTCCCAAGAGACCGGAAGAGGCAGAAGGTGTGGGTCGGTGCCATTCGCCGGATTGAATTCGGAAGACCGTCGACTCCGAGCTCCAACGCGAAGCTCTGCTCCCAGCACTTTACGTCAGACACCTACACACGGGATCTGCGGCTGCTGACTGTTGCGGGTTTCTCCACGAAACATGCGTCTTTGAAGAACGATGCGGTGCCGTCGTTGTTCGCGTACCGTCCGCCGGCTGCTCCAGCACGATCGGCCGGACGCAGGAGGTCGAGGCTGATCTAACTAGCGTGCACATAAAGGCACATTAGCTTTAACAACTTAGACGGCTGGTGGATACATCTGTCCATCTATCTCCCATTATTTCTTTTTCTCTCGGTCCGCGAGCAAGAAACAAATGCAGTCACGCTGCGCTGGCACTGACCGCGTCATATTTATAGCAGTCGGATTCGCTTTTCGGCCGGCAAATTTATAAATACACACTAAAACTTACTACATTTGGTGCATATTAACAAAGTGAAGCGGTAAAAAAAAAGTGTAACATACCTTGTTTTGAAACTCCACGTGCGACTGAGCCAAGATTATCGGTGCGTCGGCTCAGAAGCGCAGGACGAGAACCCAGGCAGCACACCGTATTGGGCCAACATTGGAATTGATGTGGCAAAGAATGGACCAACAGTGGCCCAACGAGCCATGTGTTTCCCAATATTGGAATCACATTGGACAATAATGGACTATCAAAGCCAGTGGTTTTCCAATATTGGTGATACGTTGGCATAGGCTGGTCAACATTGGACTGTCAAAGCCAATAGCTTTCCAATATTGGATATACGCCGGCATAAGCTGTCCAATATTGGACTGTCGGAGCCACTGGCTTTCTGATATTGGCTATACGCCGGCATAAGCTGTCCAATATTGGACTGTCAAAGCCAATAGCTTTCCAATATTGGATATACGCCGGCCTAACCTGTACAATATTGGACTGTCAGAGCCAATGGCTTTCCGATATTGAATATACGCTTGCTTAAGCTGGTCAATATTAAACTGTCAAAGCCAAGAGTTTTCCAATATTGGTGATGTCATGGTGTAGGCTGGTCAATATTGCCCTGCCATAGCCAATGGCTTATCGATATTTGTGTCGCCTAGGCTATAAACCCGCGACCCTTTTTTTTTGCATTGCTGAGGTAGGAAAGTGGAAAAGAGCCATTCATGCGCTCACTCGGGGCGAGAATTTTATTTAACCAACTTCATAGGGCGTACGTCGCCGGTGCTTTATAACCGCGATCACAAATACGTCCTTAGCTGCCTATAGGACTATTCCAGTTTTTTTTTTGCCGGCTGCTCTCCTTTCGCATTGCCTTACCTCGGCGTTGAAAACTTAATTTCGTGTTTTAGATTTAATTATTTTTGTCTTTTCCGGTGTATTTTGTATGTATATGCATTCCGTAGCGTTAACGTCTTCTACTTTGTTCGTGCTCCTGCCATGTTTGTATTTCTTTCTGCGTGCTCTATTTTTTATATTTAATGTTTCTTTGCATATTTGTCATTGTCGACGAAGTGACTTCTACTCTCAGTTTTACGAGAGTCTATCGCTCTAGAAAGTCGTCTATTGGACTCGAATGAAGTCTCGAGAGGGCTGCTTCGACTGCCAGTGCACAAGTCATCAGTGTAGGCAGAGCAACGACGTAGCAATCGCGACGCGAGAGCATACTGCGCCTCCATCTGGCCGGCCGCGCTCGCTCTGCGGAAATGTGAGCGTGGTACTCTCGAACCCCGTTAGCTTACTGAAGTTGGAAGACGCTACTTTGTCGTCGCGAATCCTTTGCCCTTCAAACGGTCGCGAAGCCGCTGCGCCCGGCGCATCCTACGCAGCATCTTTTCCGAAATTGTTAGCGCAGCATCGCAACCTTCTGTCAGCGAGCGTCGGCGATTCATCGTGTCTTGAAAGTCGGACGATGTGCTGTACGCGGTGTCTTTTATGTGTAACTCTTTCGTAAAAAAATTTGAAGTTTAAAAACGCAGTTTACAAATAATTTTAAATTTATTGATAATATATATATATATATATTTATTTATTTATTTATTTGTGTACATCGTGCGCAAAAAATAGTCGCGCTTAGTTCTTCATTCTAAATTTTAATGTGAGTTATACTTCGTAAAACATACTGTCTTCAAACTTGCCCCGTTTAGAATCACTTCTGGGCTGGACAGCTTCTTTAGAAATTCAAAAGCTAGCCTTCAAAGAGCTGTCCTGTTCAATCAGTATAGGCAGCAGTGTAGACGCTATGCGTGTTTTAGGCCAATCGTTTCTCCGGTTAGGGTCACGTGACTACAGTCTCAAAGCTGGTGATAAGGCAGAGCACGGAACCTGACTACAAGCCCAAGGCCACGCATAACATCCACTGCACTATCAACCTTGAGTACAGGTGACAAATCCTCTGGTTGGGTTCATTGTTGAGATGGGCCTGAAGATTAGCCTTTGTAAGCGCACCCCCCGTTCTGGGCTGCTTTCTTTCTACTTCTCTCTTTTTCTCCCTCTCCCTAAGCTGAAGGCGCAGCGTGATCACGTGGTTTGACGGATGACGCATTAGCCGTTGACAAACCCGGAATGCCTGCGAAGACCGGACCTAGTTTCGCGTGTGATGCGGCCTGCGGGCCTGCTGTAGATTTCGCTTCTGTGGTAAATGTGGTAAGTCTAGTTCTAGAGTTCCGATCACCAGCAGCGCATTTCGTCTTAGTGCCAAGTGCGATCTTCAACATGCGGATTGCCAAGACCATGGATATTCTTTCGGCAGCGCCTACACAGCGGTGATCTTCCTTTGTTGTGGGCATACATGTGACCACTAGCTTCGACGGACCGAAGACACGACGGACCGCCTTCTCTTCCATGTGAGTGACAAGGAGAAGTCCTCCTGACCATTTGGGATAGGTATTCTTGCTACGCAATGCACGTTTTTCCCCCAATCCGATCAGTTTGAACCGTGTCGAACTCTGTGCCAGGAATCTCCGACGAGTTCAACGTGTAATCCAGAGCGATCGGCCCGAAAGGCCCTATACAGCGCTATTTGCAAGTGCTTTTTATTCTAATAGACCGTGAGAGACGTTCTAATTGGTTATTTTTGTGTTCGACGTCATTTCTATTTAATCTTTTTTTTTGTGTTAAAATATGGCTGTCTTTTTGGCGCTAGATGTGTGCTGTAGTAAAAAGTTAAGTACAAAACGAGCGTGTTGCTAACAGTAATTAAACATAAGGAAGATACACAAAAAGGGGGACGGACAACGTCCGTCCCCCTTTCTGTGTATCTTCCTCGTGTTTAATTAAGTAAAAAGTCCTCCCGGTATTTCCAAGCCGAATACCACAGAGCGTTGTCTAGCCCTTATTTGCCAAGGTTCGGCTTGTTGGGTGCGAGTGGAGCGTCAGTTATGTCACCGCGCTCTGCGAGTGTAATTGCCAGTAATTGTCTTTACAAGACAAGCTATTTTATGTGCGTTATTTATTTTAAACTCGTGATTGATTCAAGCATCAAGTTCTGTTCAACTGTCATGTTCTTACGTATAACGGGGAATTTATTGAACTGTTAATTTAGTATTGCGTTTGACACTGATGAGCTGAAGAGGGAGGCCGGCGGTGTGATTTATAAAGTGTAAATATTATGGAGGCTATATGGGTACATTTATAACTACATATTTCCATGCCGCAAATACCGTAACTCTTAAAAACTTTTTTTTTTTTTTTCAAATCAAAGTACAAATATTGGTGTGAACTTAAATGGCGAGGTTGTAATTTTTGCTAGAAGGTTGGGGGACGCCATGACGTTGCAAGAGTACAGTTAGGCAATTTGTGAAATAACCTTCGTACTATTGCATTAATTTTTTAAACCACTATAAATATTTTAATCTAGATCGATCGAGCTCTGAGTAAGGACAAGTCGGACGAACAAAACAATAGTAAACGCCTGGGCCGTCTTTCTAGAAACAGCGTCTCAGCTGAGACGGGGGGAAAGAAAGCACTGTCAAAGCCAGCGTACGAGCTCAACGGGACTCAAGCCCCGACACAAGACACTCGCACGTCCCAGCCTTCGCAGTGGTTTTTTTCACCCAGTCTCAGCTGGGACACTGATTCCAGAAAGTCGGCCCCGGTGTCTTACCTGCGCATCTATTTATTTTAGAAGGCAGTACTAAGTTTTTTACATACAAAATAACGAAAAATAATTCACTGGAAAAGAAAGTTTATAATATGGAAAGGTAAACATAAAAAATTCGGTAGGTCCTTTCCGATTTTTTATACTTTCAGAGCAACTGAGCCGATTAATCGAATAGTTAATTAAAGGGCGGCGAATAATAATGAAGCTATGTTTTATTTTGATATTCATTATTGACAAACGAAAGAGAGAACTGAGAGCCTCTGAAACCCTTCACCTGAATCCAAACCCCCGCTTCTGTCTCTTTCAGAATCCTGTGGCCAGGCCCCTGCGTGGAATCCCTTTGCCCAGCTCTTAGCCCAGCCCTCTGCCCTGTCCTCTACGGAGCCTGCTGCCGAGTCTGCCTAGGCCCCCCTGGTTGCACAATTTTGTTATATATTTCTTATTCGATTTAAATAAATTATGATCTGTCAAACGTTATGAACAATTCATTGCGTGCTTTAATGATTTCTAAAGTGTCCAAATATGGTAAAATTGCTGCATTTATTAGATTTTAGTATCAGAAAGAAAACAGTGCTTGAGGAAAAAGGGCAAGGGACTTGCTTGGTTCTCTGCACTGTTTTTGTGACACTGGTTAGAACACTGACTGAAAAATGGCATCCAATAATGTCATAGACAATGGATGCAAAAATAGCCAGTGTATTCGAATGGATGCCAATATTGGAATAGCCAATATTTAAGCCAATGTTGGAAGAACCAGTGTGTAAGTCGCTGGGTTCCAATGTTGGTTCAGCCAACGGTGAAACCTCTATGCCAATATTGGATAAAAAAAGCGCAAACCACGTTGGTCCAACGTGGGCTAGAACGTTGGCAAACCAGTGGTCCAACATTGGCACCAATGTTGGACCACCATTGGATCGGGTGGCGTTTTCGAAAATGCCAACGTCAGACCAATATTGGAACCATTTTTTGCCAACATTGTGCCAACGAGGGTCCAACAATGGTGTGCTGCCTGGGAACTAGGTCATGCCGGCGACGCGCCACTAATATCAGTGTTGCCAAGCTGCTTCAGCCGGTAGTTTCGGTTTCGCCGTGCCGCCGGAACGATACTTGGATTCGCGATATCTACAGAACTATACACACTACCAAAAAACAAATTATATCTCGTGATTCAGGATCACCGACTTCGACTAAACAGATCATAACCCAAAAATTGTAAAAATGGAGTGGAGTTGCCTTTTAAGGTTTTAGAGTCGGAATCTCAAACTACAGCCGCATATTCTAAGAGGGAACGTACGTTAGAAATGTATACTATTTCTTCGACGTCACGAGGTGCATGTTTAAAGTTTATCTTGTGGCATTCTTTACGGAGGTCCCTCTACTAATAACCGCCGCCCGATTGGTATGCGCTCCGCTCGTCACCCAGGGAGTGACATAACACAACGAGAAGACAGCGAATGGGTTTACTGTACCTCCCGGTTGCCCGTCGTCGAGAGCCGGCAGTCCAGGCCCGCCGACCCTTGTTGTCGCCCGTCGATCAGAGCTCACAGTTGGAGTCCGTGCCCAGGCCCGCGGATCGCCTTTCCCACGCCAGCGCTGCGTAGGCTGGCTGTCCCGGGCTATCAATGCCCGAGTCTCGCTGCGGAACCACCCCGGGATCGCCATAGCCCAGGTCATATGGCCAGGGCTCGCCGTTTCCACCGGTCTTGCTCCAGACCTCGCTGGTGGACCGCTCCGAGGTTCGCAGTGGGGCAGGCCAGGCAGCCCGGCTCCGATGTTCCTGCCCAGCCTCAGCCTCGCGTAGCACGCACTGTCCCGCGCGAGCTCGTGACTTCTCCGCCGACCGCCTGTCACGTGCCCTCTGCCTCGTCTTTCACCCTCCGCTCCCACAATCTTTATAATGATATGTGCATGTCCTGCTTTCATTGTTATAAATTCTACATGACTACTCCACGTTAGGTTAGATGAAAAAATGACACCCAAAGTCTTCACATCCTTCGCCAAGGTAATCTGATTTGCATCTAGATAGTAATTAGTCTGTTTGTTTAGACGCTTTCTGCTAAGGCGGATACAAATACACTTTGTAAAATTCAGTTTCATTTTCCATTTGCTGCACCATGTGAGTATTTAATCAAGATCAGTTTCTAAAGTAGCAGCATTGTCCTGGCAATTTATATCCCTGTATAACACACAATAATCTGCATCTAATCTTATTTTGGAGGTAGTTCCGTAGCATATATCATTTATAGTTAAAAACAGAAGGGGACCAAGCACGAATCGTCGGGGAACACCTGACGTTACTGAAACAAAGTAATATTTTGAGCCATTAATGACTACTTTTTGGGCGCGACCGGTTAGATTGTCTGCTATACAACCAAGGACAGAAACAGGGCAGCAAAGGGATTAGCGCCTTGAGCGAAAAATCCATCGGCGATTGCAGCTGGTCCGAGAGTCCAGGCAGCCTATAGCACCTGGGTCACAAAAAATCGTGAGTACATGCTCGGCGCGGTGTGTGCCCCCCCCCCCCCCCTTTTTCATATATGCTCGTAAAAATCAATCTTGTTTCGAGATATTAAAAATATTTGATAATTTCGATTTTATTGAGAAGTTTTCTGATGGTGGGAATATTCTTATAAGTTTTACTTTTCGTACAGTGACCTTTTTGAGCCTTAAAGAACGGTTTGACAGTCAAGTTCTCGAGCTCGATTTTATCTTGATACTAGTAATCACTGTAGCCTTCTTCCAACTTTTTATGACAGTCTGCAAACGTTGATATGACCAGTGTTGAGATGAAAAAAATCTGCTTAATGAGATAACCTCAGGAAACAGTTAAGCGGAGTCATCATCTTTTGGACATGACACGAAGCCTCATCTGGGTTCCTCGATGCTTAGAATTATTTTTCTGAGCAGAACGTAAGGGCGCAAGTGAGCTGGTGTATATTAAACATTTTAGTGAAAAACCCGAGACTGAGGTAAAAAAGACAACGACAAGGAAGAGAAGGAGAACGTTCTCCTTCTCTTCCTTGTCGTTGTCTTTTTTACCTCAGTCTCGGGTTATTTTTCTGATTTTGAAACTTAAACATATATTGCTCGTGTGTTGGTCGTTGTTTTATTCCGTTTATTTGTGATGCGCGGCCAGAAAGCGCCCGATCGTACTTTGCATTATTCTCAAGGAATGTTCAGCCATCAAACATTTTGCGCAAGTTGTGTATAAAATATATACAACCTGTCTCGCTGAAGAGAGCCAATAGCATTGAATTCTCAATTCTGCTACCTGAATAATGGTACCCGAAGGCACCCTCTCAAGTTTTTATATCTTACAATTCAAATCAGATGACTTCAAGTGCACAATTCACTCAAAACGTAAGACATACAAAAAGTATGTCTTAGCAAACCTATGCTAAGACATACGTTAAAGACATGCGTCTTTAAAGTATGTCTTAGCATAGGTTTGCATCTTAGTTTCGATTGCGCTGACTTTGCTGGTTGCGAAAACAACAGCCATAAGAGTTAATCCTTCCATCGGGAGTGTGGTAGCCACATTTTTAATGCGGTGCTTTGAGCAGTTCGTTTCGAATTCAAAAACCCGGGTGCTCCCAGTCGGTCTTCTTGTTTCGTTTTTGCCGGCTCTTGGCTGGCCACTCACGTCTTGTTAACGATACCATGTACAGCGTAGTTTCTAAAAAATAATATTACAGTAGCTTTTATCACGGCAAAAAATAAACTGTATGCTTCGACGATCGCTCAGTCTTCATCCAATGCAGAGCTAGCGGTCCGAACAAGATCCCAAAATTTCAAGACAAACCGCTATCTTATCCGAAAATTCTGAAACATTTTATGAAAACTTTCGATGTAAAGATTGGGCCTGTTCTCCGTAGCCGACGCTACGGGGAATTGCTTGTTGAGTTTTTGAAGTTACTGTTACTTTACGATTTACCTTTTCGGATGCGATGGCTCGCTGCACTGACTTGTGGCGGAGGTTGGGAAGGTGTCGAAGGCTGCCTTACGCTTTCTAAATGCAACAAAACTTAAAAAAAAAAACATTTTTCCCGTGTTGCAGTGGCAGTATAACTTTGTTAGGCGTAACCAAATTTTCGAGGCACTTTCAACATATTTCGCCAAAAATCCTACTTTCTTAAAACGCATCTCGACGAGATCTACAGGTGGGTATACGCATATCAAACATCTGCCGATCATTTCCGCCTGCCGCTTTACTAAGTTTCACATTAAGCCTGACCGTAGCCGACGCTATGATATAATGGAGTCAATAAACCGGCACCAAAAAGTACAGGGTGTCACAAAAGAAAATTTACACGGTCTTTTTTACCGCAAAAATAAACTAGGCATCGTCGAACGCTCATTCTCCGCCCAAAGGTAGAGCTAGAAGTCACACACAGATTCCAAAGTTTCAACCCGATCCGATAACTTAATCAAAAGTTATAAGTGATTTTCTGAAAATTTCAATGGGAAAATGGTGCCCATTTTTGCCCGTTTTCGGTTTCTGGTGCCATAGAGCCCCATGCGTTTGAAAACTCCGTCGGCCGCCATTTTCCTATTGAAATTTTCAGAAAATCGCTTATAACTTTCGATTAAGTTATCGGATCGGGCTGAAACTTTGGCATCTGGTTGTGACCTCTAGCTCTACCTTTGTGCGGAGAATGAGCGTTCGGCGATGCCTAGTTTATTTTTGCGGTAAAAAAGGCCGTGTAAATTTTCTTTTGTGACACCCTGTACATCATCACAACGCTCATTAATTGTCATTTGCTGTCTCCGCACAGGGACGACCAATTATGACCAGCGAATGCCTCATGATTTAGCGGTATCTTCTGTGCGTGATTTGTTTAATCGCTAATAGCAAACGCAAAAAAAAAAAAGCAACGTCGAGCGCCATGGTGATGCATTTTTAGTGCTGCCTTATCGGCTCCATCGAAAGGTCGCGTTGGTTAAGGTGGAACCTCATGGGAAACGAAGTATGCAGAGCGCAAGTTCGTCTGCTTCGTTTAAACGGGGCTGCGGTGGCATTAGAACACCGAGCTCTGTTTGGCTCTCTTTGAATGATTGTGGGTAGACTTCGAGGCAGCTTGCTTTGAGGTCTATCCACTACTCTACAATCAGAGCCAATCAGAGCACGGTGTCGTTCTGACGTCACCGGAGCCCCTGTGCAAGAAGCAGACGACTTGTTCTACGGATATACATTAAACGCCGTGTGAATACTAAGCTGCAGTTTACTGCGTGTTGTGCCGCCCAACAGCAGGTAAAGTGGTACGAGGCAGACAAATGAGCAACGCAACATACATTATTTTTCCTTTGTTTAATAAAAGATGAATGTTTTAATATTCAATGTTAACATGAATGCATTATTATGTTGAAACAGCGCAAGGCCTTCTCGAATAAGTTCATGGAAAGTATCTTATTAACATTGCATGTTCTACTGAACTTAGTAGCAATGCAGGAAACGTGTGCGGCTAAAGGTAGAAGAAGGTCCATAAATTACGTTGTAAGTTGTTAGATATATGGCGAGCACATAGTACGTAAAATAAATGGCAAATGAAGAAACAATTTAGGAATGTAGGTTGATCCCTTCCGTTAGCTTAGCACAAGAATGGTGCAATATAGTACCGCATTTTAGATTATCAGTTTCATAAACCTAAAAAAAAGAAAACAAAAAACTTCACACAAAAAGTACTAACGTGTGCGTGCGTGTGTGTGCGCGTGCACGCGCGTGCGTGTGCGAGTGTGCGTGTGCGGACATCCGCGTTCGTACGTGTGTGTATGTGTGTTTGTTTGTTTGTGTGTGCGCGTTCGTGTGTGTGTGTGTGTTTGTGCGTGCGTGCGGGCGTGCGGGTGGGCGTGCGTGCGTGCGTGCGCGTGTGTGTGTCAGATTTTGAGGTAGGATATGTTGGCTCGCAACAAAATCTGACTCCATGTACAGAATCCTCTCACCAGTAAATTGGTCTACCTAAATTGCAGTTCTTACGAAGAAGTTTGGGTTTTTAATTTTTCTTAATTTTTTGGTTACGAGAAGTTCTACTGTTCTACGGATAGCAACTAGCTTGATAACCCTCATCATTACAATTGAAGGAGAGCTCCAGCGATTTTGTTATGGTAACTGATTTGCCTCAAAATTGGCTCTGCACACAGAGAGACACGGCTGTACCAGTCGGCCAAGGAATGTGTGAAAAGAAAGGAATTTCACGTAGTTGTTTATTTTCGAATTTGGTTCTCATCTGTTTCTCAAATCGAGAGTCCCTACTGACAACATTGAAGTGTGACGACAGAAATGGTAAACCATGAGCAGTAAGTCACGTTGTCAACTGTTTACAAGACATGTTGTGGGAAAAGAACGCTTGCAAGCTCATTCACTGAGAAGCAGGAAAAAAATGTTTGTCATACTCTGCTTAAGACTACTTGCGCGACCTGAACGTCTGTACCATTAGTGACACCACAACACTGCGGCATCATCTTCATTTGCGGTTTTCTCTTTCGGCATCATCTTCATTTGCGGTTTTCTCAGCAGCTTTCTTTGAATTTTGAGGCATTAAATAGTATGCTGTTAAAACTGAACTAAAAACAAAAACGGGTTGGAGTATATTTTTAGGGATGTTACCGACAGCCTGAATCACGTAAATTCCCTATACATAACCAAGCAGAATAAATCAGTGTAATGGCTTCAATACTAGATAACTTGGCAACATACATCTAAATGAACTTAAGTCTAAGAGCCTCGGCATCTATCGAAAAGTTTAATACACATGTTTCACGGCCGTTTCAACGATTATTGAGCCAATTGTCGTTGGCAGCTCTCAATTGTCAATTCAGCTCAACTAAGTGGTCCTGTGTGACGCGGTAATTGGCTTAACAACCCCAGTTAAGATTCGCGTCACGTGTTCCACGTAATAAACAAAATGATTTGATAATATTTGCTTTTTTATAAACTTATAAATATAATTACTACACTTCCTGCATTTGCTATACTTTCGGCCCCATTTCAAACCGAAACAAATCAAACTCAGATGTAAATTACCGTTGTAAAAATTAATGAAAACGAATTCTATGCACATTTTGTATTAATTATAAATGTTTATCACAAAACATATTCAACTTTTTTTTATTTATTGAGTAAAGACACGATAATCAGAACGTTTAACACAATTTTTCTTAAATTTCACACTATACTTTGTCTCATCATACGATGGACTAAAGGCCAAAGCTACGGTCCGCCAGGTCCAATCACGTTCCACAATGAACTTTGACATGCTTAACACTTATTAGGGGTGGACGAATAGTGCTCCGAATCATAAAGTGCTGTATCATGTTTATAGCTTCGACAGTGCAAAGAGCTTGTATGTCGTGGCTTTTTTTGCAATGTAAAATTGATGAGTCACTTAGTGCCATTCGATTCGAACCACTGTCCGCCCATCCCCATCAGTGATCCGAGACGCGGGCACCGATACGGCGCATCGAAGCGCAATACCATGCAGCTTCTAAGTGACTCGTGATTGGATCTGCCGGTCCGTAGCTTTTGCCTTTAGTCCATCGTAGGATGAGACGAAGTATAGCTCTATTGGGGCGTACCCCCATCAATTTACTGAGGCAGGCCAGCTCAGTATAGCTCATTTAAAAAGCGCAACGAGACACAAACAAGGAAGATAGAGAGGAACAGCGCTTACCAGGCGTCATAAAAAAAAAAGCTGATGAAGAAACAGATACACACCGTTAATATGCTAAAATATTGTTACATCACTAATCCACAGCAACACAAACTGCTCTTCTTCGGCAGGGAAATCTTATTTTTTATCTGTTAATGACACGGAGTAAGTGCTGATTCACTGAAGCCCCCTCTGCCAATTTCTCGGATCTTAGTATCTCCCGTGTCATCTTGTCTCTCTTTTTGTTTAGTAGGTTACAGTCAGTGAAGAAGGGGGAACAATCACAATCCCTGCAGTGCACACCGGGATGCCCTGATATGACTGAATATCTTCCTTGTCTCTGTCTATCTCTTTTGTTGGTGTCTCGTTACGTTATTTGACTGTTATAAATCACAAACTGGCCCAACTTTCCGCCCTTGTCCAGTTGAACTCAATGATCGTTAGCGGCTCGATGGCCGTTGCCGCTGTTGTGTAACACCGCTTGATTGCTATTGAGTCAATAGTCGTTGGCTCAATGATTGTTAAAACGATCCGTATAAACGTCTACGATGTCCCTGGGCACACGCATTAATTGAATCAATATAACTCGTTGATTTTAAATTAATAAACCAAGTACGTTTTCCCAATTACCACAGATATTACATAGACACTATGATTATCATAATAGGTATAACAGGTGTTCATTTGTACCTTTATGCGTTCAATGGTGAGCACGAAATAGTTATGTTTATAATGTCCCTTAAAAACAATTCAGCTTGCGGGGTGGACGAGCTTAAAGTAGCACCTATTAAATGTGTATCTAGCATTATTTCAATTCCTCTTACTCATATATGTAATTGTATATTTGAAAGTGGTATTTTTCCTGATCTATTAAAAATAGCGAGAGTTTCAACAATCAGTAAGGGTGGCTCCAAACATAACTTAGGAAACTACAGACCAATATCAGTGTTGCCGTTGTTCTCAAAAGTTATTGAAAAAGCAATTAATGAAAGGCTTCAAAGTTTTTTCTAGGTACGATGTCATGATCAAACAACAGTATGGTTTTCAAAAGAGGAAAACTACCGAGCTAGCGCTTTTGCACATTAAAGAAAAAATAATACGTAATATTGAAGATCAACGTTGTACAATTGGTTTATTTATCGTCTTTAGAAAGGCTTTTGATTCCATCAAACATGACATACTCCTTTCAAAGCTCGAGAAATATGGCATACGCGGGACTGCGCATAAACTTATTACTAGTTACCTTACATCTCGCACACAGTATACGGTTTATAATAACATAAAATCGCCTCTAGGGCTAATAAAATATGGCGTACCACAAGGCTCGATACTGGGACCTTTACTGTTCCTCGTCTATATAAATGACATACATAATATACCATTTACCGAAGATTTAATACTGTATGCCGATGATACGAATGCATTTTTTTCTGGGGCCAATCTTAGCGAACTAGAGACCACAATAAACAAATATTTAATTGAACTTTCATCCTGACTGGTGGCTAACGGTTTATCTCTTAATACAGAAAAGACAAAATATGTAATTTTTTCCTCAATAAATCGCGCCCTCGGTACACATATTGAACTGCAGTTCGAAAGAGCTCAAATTGAGCGTGTCGACAATCAAAAGTTTATTGTAGTGTGGCTTAACGAACGCCTCAATTGGACACACCATGTAATTAAAATACGAAACGAAATCTCAAAATCAATAGGCCTAATTTCATCTGCAAAGCATCTTTTACCGGAATGGCTGAAGTACCAACTGTATTATGCGCTGATATATACCAAGTTTTACTACTGCTTTCTTGTCTGGGGTCAGACAACTTAGACAAATGTTACACATCTGCATTTATTACAAAAAAAAGCTGTTCGTCTAATACACAATTCTGCTTATGATGCACATACAGCTCCGCTTTTTGAGAAGTATAAAATTTTCAGCTTTGAACAACTCTACATTTATAAACTTGCAATCTACATATTCCATGACTATAGACTTCAACAACCTAGCTATCCATCTGCATGCACTCGACCCGACCACCATTACAACACTCGAAATGACAAGTTTATACTCCCTAAAATCAGGACAAACATGCGCAGACAATAATACACACAGTTATCTTCATACACTTATCACGTCAAATATATCGCTGAACAGATACAAAAGCATATTGAAAGAAACTCTCATGCCCACAAATGTTTCAACCTGATCTGAAGTATCTGGTTTTATCCTCTTTGCTATCATTTTTCTTTATTTTCTTTTTTTGTAGGTTTTTTTGTGTTATAGTATATAGTATAGTTTTATAGTAACAAAAATTTGTACTATATAAATGTCATTGATATGTATATTTTGTTATTCATTATATTTTATTTAAGAACGCTTCTTGTTTCAGTGTGCTCTGCTGTCGACGAGTGTCATTGTCTTCTTAATATTTCATTTATGTAGCGGTACCAAGGCCTCGTCAGACCTTCTGGTCTTTTGCCTTGGTACTGCAGACAAAATGTATTGTCTGAACAAACTGAAATAAAAAAATAAAAAAACCCCGAAAACCCTGATAAGCTCTAGCGACGTTAGTACCCTTGATTCGCGGTATTTTTAAGTTGTAGAATTCGAAGTCAGATTTGTTGTAGACATTTTTTGGACAGCAGAAATTTAGTCTCTCTCACGCATCGTCTGATGTCGTTGCTGTATAAAAAACAATTAGCAAGTGCAGTACTACTGGTTATCTTGGCCATTGGAAGTGCACAACTTAATAGTGATTACGCTACCCAACGCCATGGCGTTCCTCATCCAGATTGAAATTGCCAGGGACAGGAATCCAAACAAGGATTTCTGGCTTCTTTTGCTACATAGAATTGCCAACGTTCATCGCATCCACTGGACTGGGTTGGCCATGCTGATGGGACGTGGAGTATTTTGTATATTCCTGAAGTTTAGCAAATAGCGTCACCGCACCACACAGTACGCGTATAGGGCCTTGAAGAGAACCATCAGGGTTCTGTTCTAGGTTATCTACTGTTCCTAATTTATATAAGTAATGTTACGTCCCCATTACCCGCTACTGTTTCATCGTATACTGAAGGCTCTAAGTTTTAATGAAATACTTCTTCCATTGATGACAACATAACCTTGAAACAATGTCTAGAAGCATTTAAAACTTGCTGCCATTCATAGCTCATGACCATCAACCCGGATAAATCTAAAATAATGTATTTTGCAAGATCATAAATCAAGGTAGGTGTTTCATATTCTATTTCATCTGAAGACACTGGGCGGGTGAAATCATTTCAATGTTTAAGGGTGTAGCCCTCCTAAGATTTATTATGGAAGAGTGACGTAAACTGCATCTTTTCTACAGCTAAGAAAACATCCTGATTCTTAAGAAGGCACATTTTTCTCGCAAACTCCTTTGTTAAAAGTTTAGCTTAGATTATACTACTCAGGTAGTATAATCTAAGCTGGAGTATGCATCAGTGATATAAAACCCTCACCAAAGCTATTTAATTAACCAACTTTAAACGGTTCAAGATTTTGCTTCTTGTTTTATTACTCGTAATTAGTCCTGAAGTAACATCTCTTCTTTAAAACAATCCATATCCCTACAAGCTCTCAACACTCGAAAAAAAAAATGGTTCCCGCTCTCTTTCATGCACAGGTTATAATAACCCCTAGCCTCCCCAATCTTTTATTTCTCCAGCCCAACATATTTCATCTCGCCTCAATCAACCTTGCAAAGTTTAACTTCTTTTTTTTTTCTTTGCAAAAGCAACATATTCAAATTCTCCCTTCTGTTATTATGCATATCAGATTAGAATAGCCTACCCTCAAGTTTGCCAACTAGTGCTAATTACAAATGTTTTTCGCGCGAGATTTTTCAAATGTTTGAATAATATTTAGATATTGATGTTTCGCTACCTTTTCTTCTTTTTTTAACAATCTGTGCGCTTAATTATAGAAAATCGAATTTTAAACCCCCTTATTCAATGCCTTCCTCAAGAGGCCCTTTATCTAATAAATTGAAATAGAATGAAATTCGACGCAAAATAATCGAGGCCTAAAACACCATCAAAACTTCATTCGAGAAATGTTCTTATTTTTTTTATGTTTTGCTGATATAAAACAACCTCTTCGAACATGTCTTCGCCCTGGAACTAACCTTTTTTTTTTATTTCATAAAGAACCTTTTTTTTTGGGGGGGGGGGGGTGGGGGGGGGGAGTTTAAAATATTCCAAGGACCATTTTTTTTTAATTTTCACACAAAGTTTTTAACTAAAATAGCGTCCCTAAAACGTCAAAGTGTGAGTCTAAAGGCCCAAATGCCTGCTGGCTCGAATTTCGGAGCCTTTCCATCAGGAATGTCTCAATCAATAAGTCCTGAAACTATAATATTAACTATTTATTGATTTTTAACGACGCTAAATGCGTAAGAGAATAGAAGTGTTTGTATTAGTATCATATCTGCAAACTTGTACTTCTGTGCTTGTTTCGGCAGGGCCTAACTTTAATAGATAAAATAAGACATTTTGTTTTGACCAAATCAACAGCCCATGTATCCAAGTGATCTTGACGACTATTTTTTTATATTGAACGAACAGAGTAGATACGTAGAGACGTGCCTATTCACGACTGCAGCGAACTATAGGGGGCGCGCTGGTCAGGCAAAATGGCGGACGAAAGGAAGTCGTTTTCGTCGTTCAGCAGGCGGACCACCATAACTTTCTTGCACTGCAGCGTAGAATTAGTGTTACATAAAAAGGCAAAGCGCTTTTTGACGGTGAAAACCTTCTACTCAGTGCACAAAAATGACACGGTGGAAGCATTGAAATAATTTCAGGAAACGATGTTTTTTTCTATGCTGCTTACCAGAACCAAACAGCGATAGCAGATGACAAACTCAAAAGGACGACCTCTCTTGAGTTTCTCAGCGTTGCCTTCAAGCGGCGTCGATTTCGCTGGAGTCGCCAAAAATGAAGAGCATTGACGTCACAACAGCGGCTATGTGGTGGCCTTGCTGATAATCACTCACCTTGTCCAGCATAGATTTAACACCGCCGAATTTGTTTTTCTTGGCAGTAACAAGTAGGAATGGCCAGAAGTCAGGTGCAATGACGTCAAGTGCACGCGCAGAACAAGCACGACGAAAGACAACGAGCACGTGCTGGAGGGCGGGCGTTCCATAGAGGCATCTTGCCGTCTTTACTACGCGCCGAGATATTTCGGTGGCGCCCTCTAATGGTTTTCATCCGTGACGTCACGACTGGGATTTGCCTCGCCGTGACGTCCCCAGTTGTTACCCTGGCTACTTACCACCAGGTGCGACGACGAGTTCGATGGTGTGTTTAAAAGCACAGTGGAAGCTAGGAACCATCGCAAACGGTTTAACACCGTCAAAGTTGACAATCTGACAATGCTCATATGCCCATGGTATGGCCAATCGTGGAAAGCTGACCACAGCGACGCTTTTGGTCGCGCACATCGCTAATACCAACCGTACTTCGGGGACTAAATCGCCCACCTACACCGTTGAATCCGTAGGCCTCTAAATCAGAACTGCAGATACCTTTTTTTCCAACAAAGCAATGGGGGAGGTTGAAGAGCAAAGCTGAAAAAATCGTCTCTACGAGGTCCCTCCTGTCAAGAAAGTTAGCCAATTAACTATCACGAATGCGTACAGTACACTACATACATTGAGAAGAAAAAAAAAAACACTCTGTATGAAAAGAAACATCATCATACGATCATCGCAGAAACTTGCTGAACCCCTTTATATAAGCCACCAATATGCATGCAGCGGCTTTAGTACACTAAGCCGTTCTGCAATAGTCCCTTAAAGTTAGAACCAGAAGGGCGTTATGAAACCTCACGTTGCAGCCTGGGTTTTGTCGCCAGCGCCTCAGCTTGATTCTGCTCCCAGTGAAGAAGATGGTGTTGAGATTCAACAAGGGTGCAAGCGTAGAAAGCGTCTTTGATCCAATTCACCATTTTGAGCAGCCTTTATCTGAGCTGTTTTAGTTCTCGATTGACCATCGAACTTCATTTCTCACATTAGAGTTTATATAGTAATTTCAAAAGGGAGTCCGAGGCTTCAGCGATGTGCCCCTTATGTTATCTGGGCGGAAAACACAGTCTGTTTCATTTTTCAAGTTTGATGTTCGTTTTTTCTTGTGATTGAGAATAAATTAATGTCACTTATTTTAATGCTGATCACAATATTGAAATGTTGTGTTTGAAACTGTAGAAAACGGGGAGCGAACTCATTATGATATATAGTATAGTGCAAGCTTTTCAGGCACGCCCAGCCTCTGGATTTCCAACAGTGTAGCATGTGACATTTTAAGGTATTATATTTATTTCTGTAGCCATGAAGTCAAAATGTGTTGCATAAAGTTAGTGCAATGACGTTCCTCTGCCTTAAAATGTCGTAGTTGTCTTTGCTGTAGGGGATGAATTGACCCAGTGGAGTACGACTGTTAGCCAGGTTCTTTTTAGTGCGCATCATGTATTAGTGAGTAAACAAAGACACATCGGTACAGTGCTTATCCAGAAAGAAATGTTAAGGGGTGGAATTTGAACCAAGGAATAGCCCTTCACGAAACCCGTATAGACATGTGTTATGTGTGTTTTTGTTTTTCTAAATGAAAAACAGCTTCGGACGTCGTCAATCTACATTTATTCCGGAAGCTTTTTTTGTGTCAGCTGATCGAAGAAAAGAAGAATTGTTGCTGATAGGTTTTTAAGTAGTTTCGATTTATAAATTGGAAATTCATATTAGGGGCTGCTACCCCAGATAAACACACACACACACACACACACACACACACACACACACACACACGCACACACACACACACACACACACACACACACACACACACGCACGCACGCACACGCACGCACGCACGCACGCACGCACACGCACGCACGCACGCACGCACGCACGCACGCACGCACGCACGCGCGCACACACACACACACACACACGCAGGCGCGCACACGCACACACACACACACACACACACACACACACTCGCACGCACGCACGCACGCACACGCACGCACGTACGCACGCACGCACGCACGCACGCACGCACGCACGCACGCACACAGAGAAAGAAAAAATAGCAGGAATATCTGGGGACAGGTCTGCCCTCATTAAACTCCGTCTTATTAGGAACAGTATGATTTGCAAAGGTAAAAGCAACCGCGACTTCGGGACGGCACTCAATAACGTGAAAAGGACGTGAGCCGTCTGCAAATTTCACTGTTCAATTTTACCTTTGCGCCAAGAAAAGGTCAACGCAAATTGAAGACTCAAAATTAAAGTGGCGCTGCGTAACGTATCCCCGGGCAATCCATGAGGATCGAGCTCCTTTATTGAGCCAAAGGCGCCGAGAAATGCAAGAGCAAATATCATTTTCTTTTAAATTATTTGACTTTATCTGACGCCCCATACCTTAAACGAGAGGTGGAGCTTCCCTAGGCGTGCCTCTACATTGATCTACAGGACACCTAATTTACTGGTAAGCGAAGCTTTCTTCTAAACCTGAGATTTTACCGCCTAATCAAGAGCTCCCGTTGATCCTTCGACCCTTCTGTGTTTAATCGATATTCGAAATTTATAGTACCAGCAAAAGTTCAAAGCAACGCTGCGCCGAATAAACGAGTCTAAACTCTCCATTTTTCATGGTGCAGGTACGTGTTTGCTATCAACCTGAGCGTCTTGCAGCGGGGATATTGTCAAATGTTTTCTCTTTTATGTCGTCTTATTTCATATTTTATCTGAACTTTCTTCTCCTTTCTTTTTCAAGTGTACTGCACCCTATGGAATCAAGAGGTTCAGTTTCCCGCAAAGAACTTGGGCGGAGAAAGCCAATTTATGAAATCTACGGGTGGTCCTCGACGAATGACGAGGCAGGACGTATCATTAGATTCTAAAAATACCTGTGCTGAGGTAACTTAGCCTACTGAAAACTTACGCTCAGTGATACAGCACGGACGTTTTGTTAGTCTAAAGGTCTGGTGAGCCTCCTTGTTCACCGAGAACTCTCCTTAGATTTCAGAGATTGATGCTGCGAAATGCTTTAAGGGAAGTTACAGAGGTGCAAAAAAAAAAAAACATTGACGTGTTTTTACCTGAAAAACAAAAACTCTAAACCAACGAACGCTCTTTCTCTACCTAAACATAGCGCTAGTATCCCAATTAGATGCCAAAATCTCAAAGCTAACCATTGTTTTATTCAAAATTTCTAATTTTTTTTTCTTTTTCTAGTAACGGAAAAATGGCGGCCGACGGGGGCCCTCGAATGCATTGAGCTCAATGGCACCAGTTATTGAAAACGGGCGAAAACTGGCCTCGTTTTCCTATTGAATATTTTAGGTCACGTAACTTTTGAATAAGGAAACGGTTAGTTTAAGAATTTGGCATCTGGTTCGAACCGCTAGCGCTACATTTCTACTGAGGTTGAGCGCCCTGTTACGCATAGATTATTTTTACGGTAAAGAAACAAAAAAAACATACAGTTTTTTTTTTTTTTTGGTTTGGGGGGAAACGCGTGCTAAATGTTTCAGATTTCTTAGAGTTTCATCTTCAAAAGTCTTGTTTTTTTATCGAATAATATCTGTAAGTCATGAAAGGCGGGAAAACTGCCAACCTCTTCAAGATATCATATATTTTCTCTCCTTCCGTCCTACTGTAAACGCGTGGCTGTGCGATGCCAATTATTGACCTTTGAAAAAATTCGTTCCAAAAAAAGAATTTTTAAATCGTTCACCCAAGTAGAGCGGAATTTGGCCAAGCATTGTCCAATGACTGGCGATGGTATTTTGGCCAATAACCAAAGAGTTGCCATTTATTGGCCAATGCTTGGCCAATGGCTGATGGCCAGTGGTCATTGAGCAATGGCGAAATAAAGGACAGTCATTGGCCAATCTCTGGCCGCTGTGTGGCCACTGGCAAAAGAACCATTGCCAGCCACTGGCCAATGATTGGCCAACTCTGTGCTGCCTGGGGAATCACGAAGTCGTCATATTTTGCCGGTCTGGTACTGTTTTACTTGCACAATAAGCCGTACCTCTTTTGCCTGTTTTTCTGAGACAAAAATGTGTTTCAACGTTTATGCAGACACTTTGCTCATGGTAACCATCAAATTTACCGTCACCATGTGAATTAAGCAATTGCTCTTACAGCGTTATTAACGCATAATTATCCTTTCTGAAGTTAACACAAATTTAGCCTTCAATAGAGTGACTGAAGCATGGCCGGCTCCGTATACATGAGAGCTTTGCCGGTAAAACAACGCAACTGGAAACAAATAAAAAACAAAAACAGGAAGGCGGTTTTTACGTTCTTCGGGAAGGTTTCGCAATCTACAAAAGGATCTGTCGTAGCATCCGAAGCCTTATTGCTTTCAAATCAAAAGCAAAAAAAGAAAATGGAACAACAGAAAGACTTGGCGACCCCGACACGGCTTTGACGGCACGAAAAGCTGAGACAGAAGTTCATCGCAGTGCTAAAAAAAATTCTGCATATGACGGTTTGAATAATATAAAATAAAGAAAACTGGAAGTTTTCTAGTAATCATTTGCTCCATTGTTTCCTTAAAAAACGTGCTGATATGGTTTCATTGCCTTTGCTTTCAGAGACAAGAGTCTATAGTGTGTTGCAACATGACTTGAAAGGCACACAGGACGTACAAGCTTCGTTGCCGAATTGTAAAAATCAAACACGTCACTATAGCACTCTGTAAGAAAAAACTATGCTTTTTTCTTACAGAGTCTTACAATTAAGGCCAGTTCACACACTTGCTGCTGAGTACGACGGAGAGACAAGACCTGTTGAAACCTCTTAAAATTTCTTAGTACGAGAGAACCCACTAGCACACTTGTGCCATCTATGCGGCCCTGGAACTGCATTTCACAAGAGCGAAAGTTTGCGGGATTTCCTAGGTCAAATGTGCGTAATACCTATGAGATGGGCTCGTTTATAACGTTGACAAAAGGTTTTCGAGTCAAGAAATAAAAGATAATGCGCAAGAGAAATAGAAATTATGCGGGACCACCAAGTTTACACTGCAACCCAATAGATGGCGCCAGTGTGTCTCCTCGTAGTAAGAGGTATTAAGAGATTCCAAGGCACTCTGTTCAAAGAGGTCACAAATGTGTGAACGCGCCCTAAGTCATAAAATATTCCTGAATCAAAATCTTGCACTACGAAACAATACAACTCTCAAGCACACTTTCCGTCTTCTTGAGATGAGCTCAGCTCGCAATATCCCCACTGCGTTCCTTCCATCTTTGAAGCTGGTATTAACAGCTTACAGAATAAGCATAGTCTGCCAGATTATAAACGCTATTTGGCCACTTAATATGGCAGTAACACGTAGAACAATTTTTTTTAAGCGGTAGCTTTTATGACAAATCTTCCTCAAGGTTGATTAATCGATGTCACAAAGCGCCTGTGGCTGAAGTGCTCGTGGCTGAACCAATGGTGGCCGAAGCGCTCATGGCTGAAACGATGGTGGCTGAAGCGTATGCGGCTGAAGCGCCGGTGGATGAAGCGCCCGTGGCTCAAGCACCCTTGGCTCAAGCGCCCTTGGCTCAAGTGCCTGTCGCGTAAGCTGTTAACGCCGGTCGCGTAAGCGCTGGAAGCTGAAGCTGACGTGACCTTGCGTCTTTGGCGCCGTCCTCGACGTCGTCCAAGAGGTCGTCCTTCAGATCGACCTGGAGGTCGTCCTAGACACCGTTCAAGACGTCACCTTTGACATCATCCACTAGGAAGTTGTCCTCGACGTCGTCCTAGAGGTTGTCTTAGATGTCGTTCATGACGTCGCCATCTAGGATGTCGTCCTCGACTTTCACTTCACGTCACTTTACTACCTTAAAGACCCCCCATCAGGGGGTATTACATAAGGGGTGGGTAAACATGGATTAGTTCTTGGGTGCCATAAATATTCAGCGAGAGATATGAGTTGCCAGATTGTCCATGAAGGTTGATGGGCAGGTGACGGCAGCGATGTTGTGGGAAAGGCCGTTCCAGTCTGAGGCTGCTCGGGAAAAAAATGAGGGAAAAAATGTGACATTACGGGCGCATGGGCGTGCCACTTGAAGCGGATGACCAGTGCGTTGAGAAATGCGTGCCGGAGGTATGATGTAAGGCATGGAACCAAGCGGAAAATAATAGAACTTGTGAAACAAAGAAAGGGTGGGGATGCGACGACGGGTAGAGAGGTTAGGCAAGCCTCATTCTGCTTTCAGGGAAGATATGCTGACGTTATATGAATACGAGGAATGAATGAATCTAGTAGCGCGATTTCGAACTGCTTCAAGTGCGTTTATGAGAATTACTTGGTGCGGGCTCCAGATTGCGGACGCATATTCCAGCTTTGACCTGATAAGTGATTTGTAGGCGAGTAATTTCACGTGTTGGGGGGCGTGACGGAGGTGACGTTTTAAGAATCCCAATGTTTTGTTTGCAGATGAGATAACATTAGTAACATGCGTGCGCCAGGATAGATCGTTGCACAGAGTGACAACGAGGTATTTATATGACACTACGATTTCTACGGGTATGTTAGCGATAGCGTAAGGGAAGAGAAGGGAATTGCGGCGGCGATGAAAGGACACGAGTTTGCATTTATCAATGTTTAGCTTCATAAGCCAATCTTCACACCATTCTTGTACGTGGTGAAGGTCATCTTGGAGAGATTGTTGGTCAGAAACTTTAGTCACAGAGCGATAGATAACACAATCGTCAGCAAACATACGGATAGGACCAGACACATGAAGCGGTAAGTCGTTAATGTATATTAGGAACAAGAGGGGACCAAGGACGGATCCTTGGGGGACGCCTGATGTAACTGGAAGTGAATGAGAGGACCGGTTGTTAACAAGAACAGACTGAGAGCGATTGTTCAGGAATTCTTTAATCCAATATAAGATATCAGAGTTTAAATTTAACTGAGAAAGTTTTAGAAGCAAACGTTTATGCGGTACTTTATCGAATGCTTTTGCGGAGTTCAGAAAAATGACGTCAGTCTGTAGATTAGAATCAAGATTAACATGCAGATCATGAAAGAAAATAGCCAGCTAGGTCTCGCAAGAAAAGCCTTTGCGAAACCCGTGTTGCGACGGGTGAAACAAATTAATAGAGTCTAGGAAATGTATTACTTGGGAGTAGATGACGTGTTCCATGATTTTGCAAGGCACGCTCGTTAAAGAGATAGGACGGTAATTTAGGGGAGATCTTTGTTACCTGATTTGTAGATTGGAACGACCTCTCCCTTTTTCCAGTCTTCTGGTATGATGCCTGTGGCGAAGGACCGAGTGAACAGTAAGCACAAATACGCTGCGATTGCATACTTAGTATTTTTTTAGGAATTTAGAGGTGATTTGATCTACGCCAGCTGACGATGACAGTTTGATATTTTCGATTACAGAAGAAATGCCATCTCCGAAAAAGGTGACGGGGGGCATTGCTGTCACTATGTTAGTAATAAACATGGGAAATGACGTGTACGGTTCTTCGGTGAAAACTGATGAAAAAGCAGTGTTAAACATGTTCGCGCACTCCGGATCATTCCAACTTCACCCGATTCTTTTCTAAGGGAAACAGTGTGCGTCTGTTGGGGGTTTACAATTTGCCAGAACTTCCTGGGGTTGTTGAGTAGAATATTAGGTAGGTCGGTGTGAAAGAAAGAGCCCTTAGCGCATCGGATAGCGGACAGATACGCGTCTTCAGCTGCATAGTATTTGTACCACGCACAAGGGGTTGTCCTTTGCTTGGCTGCACGTAATAGTCTTCTTTTCTTATTTTCTAGTCTTTTCAGAGTTTTGGTGAACTATGGTTTTTGGCAATTGGCGCGAAAACTGACTTTCGGAATGAATTTATTTACCAGTTCTTCTATCTTACTTTTGAAAATCAACCAATTTTCGTTTATGGATCGGTCATGAAACGATGACTCAAAAGATCTGAAAGACGTGGTCAATTCATTATTTATGGCGTCGTAATTTCCTTTATCATAGAGACTGATCGTTTTCTTGTATGTTTGGCGTGCTATCGGAAAAAAAACTCGAAAACAGCATGAATAACTCTGTGGTCACTGATTTCGCGGAGGAAAGTAATGGATGATAAGCTGTCCGGTTGACTTGTTAGTATTAGGTCTAGAACGTTTGCAGATTCGTTTGATATGCGTGTTAGTTCTGATACCAATTGAGTAAGATTGAAGTTGAGACATACTTTTATGAATTCCCACGTTTCTGCGTCACCCACAGTTAGATTTGACGAGCTAGTCCAATCAGCGTTCGGGTAGTTAAAGTCTCCAAAAAGGATGATATGTGCGTTGGGGTGTTCTGCGGTAAGTTGACTTAAGATGTTATTGAGCTTAATGGGAAAGTCGGGACTGTTATGCGGGGGTCTTTAGCGTACGCCGAGTAGAACAGTTTGAGGAGCTACTTGGCAGATAAGCCATAATATTTCTAGGTCAGACATAATGTTGAGAACAGAACATGACAAATGTTGGCTAACGGCAATAAGGACGCCTCCCCCTCGAGTGCCCTTACGATCGTTACGAAAGAGGTTGAAATTCGGCAGATCGGCCAACACCTCAGAGTCTGCAACGTCATTAGTCAGCCATTTTTCAGTTAATATCAGTAGATTGCTGGCAGATGACGACACAAGATTAGACACGAGTTCGCGCCTCTGAAGGAAACTACGTATGTTAGTAAAGATTGCAGAAAAAGAAAGATTTGTTCGGGCAGTAGTCTGAGGGTGTTTTTTTCCTCGCTGATAGCGGGGTGATCGCTATGCTATTTCTTTTACAGTTTCTGTTGCCTCATCAAAAACGTAGCGTTTAGAACCGATGAACAGGGTTTTGTAGCGGAGAGAAAACGCGACAGATTTGGCTTTAGCAAAAGCAACAAAGTGCCTCCGAGCGTTACGAACAGGACGAGAGAAGTCTTCGCCAATGCTGTAATTTGTGCCCTTCAACTTTGGGCCATTTGAAAGGATGAACTCTTTGGTTTTGAAAAAGGCGATGTGTACGTTCTATTTCTTTAGGGTCCAAGGTGACGTTGAAGAGATCAAAACAGTGGCGAATGACTCTCTGTTCCGACTGGGCAAACGTTTCTGAGGCAGTGGGATCAGGAAGACCATAAAAAATCAAGTTGTTTCGGCGGGAGCGATTCTCGGCATCGTCCAGACGGGCCTCCAGGTCAAAGACCTGGCGACCCGTCTGGGCGGTGTCGGTTCGGGTTGTCTCTAGTTCAGTTCGCACAGTTGCAAGGCTTTGGTAATGGCCTTCTAGTTCGGCCATTCGCTTGCTGAGTTCAGACATTGTTTTGTCGGTTGTATGCAATTGGAATGTGAGGCCTTGTACCTCAGCAAGTAATTGAGACTGACCGGCAGACAGTTTTTGCTGTCAATTCTGTCCTAGACGTCGTCCTAGATGTCATTCTAGAGGTCGTCCTACACATCTAAGTCTAGGGGAACATCTAGGACGGAATCCTAGACGCCGTCCTTGATGTCGATTTCCACGTACCACTAGACGTCGTCTTCGATGTGTGAACGGCATAATACAACCATTTCACCACCGTACAATTTGATTTCTTAGTCGTTTTCATTATAGCAATGTTCTTGTAAAGCTGTCTCATTTTATCGCGTTGGATCGAACGAACAAAGCTGCAAAATGTTTTGTTATTGCTGTTGAGATTAATTATTTTTGTTAAATTTGTGCTCCAGCACCTCTAAATCTGCATTTGAGAGTATGCAATCATTACTGTCGGATTCCATTAAAAACGCTAGGTGAGCTGCTCCAGCGGTGCTACAGTGGCGAGTGTACTGTGAATAAACTATGCACATTTTCACGTTAACTGCAGTCACAGTAAACGCTGCGATCGAATATTTTGCCGATAAGCAGCACCAGAAGTATGTTGACATGACGCTTGTCGCCTGTGTGCGGTTGCTGTCTGTCTCCGCCAATACCAATCACTGACGGCAAATGCGGCACGATCCTGTGCGTTCTTTTGTGCGTGATTGGTAGGCGGCTAGCATCGCGATTCTCAACTAATCATTTCAATCATAGCCCGGGGCTCTGAAGTTCCGGCGCTCTTTAACCTTCTTTCCGTCAGTTACTATCCGTGTAACGCGTAGAAAACCAAGTGTTGTGAAGGTGCATGAAACCACAAGACACAGCACACTCATAAACTTACAAGCAAATAAGGAAACGGGGAAGCATCTATAGCTTCCTCCTCTGCACGGTGGTCGCGTTACATTAGGCTGCACTCGCGCAGAGCGGCGTTTGAACCCGAGAATCCGACGGAGGGTTCTGGAAGCGAAAAATAGGGAAGTGCCGTTCACCCCCAGGCGCAGAGCGAGGCCCAGTGTCCGCGGGTGAGTCCACATTACAATGACTGCATTTTTGCCCGGCGATAGCCGTTACAAAGGTACATTGCCTAGAACGGCCTATAGAAAAAATATTCTATAGGTTGAGTTGGATATACGTAATAAACACTGAGGCGCCGAGGAAAAGGACAAGTAAGATACGTACACGACAAGCGCTATACTCACAGCTAACGTTTAATGGAATGGTTCTGAAAGAGAAGAAATATGTTAATGAAATTTTAAACTTTTGTAGTAATGATACACCTGTAGAATTACCTACAATATTCTCTTAGCTTGCTGTTCCTTAATAAGAATATTCTCACAAACATACCGATTGAAATAAATTACAGGCTATATAAAAAATACCAGATATAAAAATGACGGGTAATTCACAGACAGTATTACATGCAAACGAAGGACAATAAAAATAATTCAGGGGCGCCAAATAAAAAAAAAATTCCAGCAATTTCGCCGACAACGCAATCGATGCCGATCTTATGCGAGCTTGCCCTATAGATTATATTGCTTTCACTTCTTATACTTATCCGGTTCTTTGGTCGCGAAACTGCTTGTGAACTTTTGTGCCGCGAACTACTGGGGCGCAATCACAGTCCCTCAAACCTACAGCAAAATGACTCGCAATAATAGTTTAAGGGACGGTGTATGTTTCCTGAGTCCTACGTTATAGGAATGCTGAACCATAATTTGGAGCTCTAAAAACAAGGCTGGAGCAATAGGCTGGACGCTGCAAGACCCCAAAACACCACTCTTGCAGTGATGTCATAACGGTTGGCTGTATTTTTGGAAAAGATGTGCTCGATTGAACACGGCCGACGAGGCCGACGAGGCCGACGAGACATGCACTCTAAGAAAAAATGGAGGAAAAGGAAGCAACGGCGCATTTTCCTCCCTTCTACTGACGCGACCCCAAGCGGACACGAGAAGAAGGGAGGAACGAGACGTTTCTCTCCTTCTTCAGGCAGACGGGAGAAAGCTTCCGCCCTTTCGACTCATCTTCTTTCAGTTTCGTTTTTCAAGCACGGCGCACACGTTGTTTAATAAATGTTGTTGAGTTGATTGAGCTTCAGCGGCAGCGAAGGCCGCCTGTAATTCCGTCTCCCTGACCAAACGTGCCGAACATTTTGGTTGCATTGACGTTCTTACCACTAATTTTATCAAACGAGCAAACGAAGCCACTAGAAACAGCGAAGTTGCGGAGCAGCTGCCAGCAGCGCTATGTACACTGGGTAAGATGGCCGTATCCGGATTCCGGGACTTACGCGGAACCACGCTGCTACTGTGTCGACGTTTTCGACGTTATGGAAATCGCAGAAACTGCATCCAAGACAGACAGGTTTTGCTGCCGGCTGCCTGGGTGCCTTCCGTGTTGAGTTCGGCTCTGTTTTTCGATGCCGAGTGCCAACCGGCGTTCAACGTGGTTCTGCATTTCTGCGTGTCAGCAACATAGCAGCAACATCGTGATGGCGGTGTTCTGGGTTCTGAACAGAAGACTGGAATTGTCGCCGATGTGACCATGAGTTCGCGTATCAGTGGTGTAGCAACAAGATGAGATGACGTAAACTGTCGCGCATTGATGCCGCTGGTTTGGCCGTGATCGAAGGGGAGGGGACGGGGTGTCGCAGGTTGACATTCTGCTTTGAATTAAAGAGTTTAAGACCACTTAAGGAATTGGGTGCAATCGATCGACGTGCGGATAGTCATGTTGGAACGCTGGTCTGAACAGTAAGCTCCTATCGTACAGTGGCCAATGTGACTGTCGGTTGTCTACTCCCCGAGAAATTACGCTCTGGAGAAAGGATTGAACAGTACGAGATTATGACGGAAAGTACGTATATTTACAGTGCGGAATTGCAGCCTTAAAAAAGAATAGTAGTTAAAATAAAAACAAATGCTACCCTTTATTTTGCTATATAAATATACCACGGTTCCTAGAGAAACTGCCCTCTATGTGGCGCGGTGGGGTACTCGCTAGAAGTTTTTGAGCTCGCCACGACGTAGCTCCGTAGACTTAAAGGGATACTGAACCAAAGACTTTAGTGTCCACAATAAGTGGCGCACGTTCTTTCCACGAGCCAGCAGCCGCCGGTGTGCGCGAGCACACGCAACGAAATTGACGTCAAAGACCTCCATTAGCGTTAAGAGTACAGTGAAATGCATGGGCTTCGAGCCAAAGGAGAATAAAGACAGGCTTTTCATCTCTACAAGTGAAAGCTACGTGCTTGTTAGACCAATTATTCGCTTACCTTTTACACCAGACACCACTGTGGAGATGAAAAACTTGTCTTTATTCTCCTTTGGCCCGAAGCCCATACATTTCACTGTCATCTTAAGCGTGAATGAAGGTCTTTGACGTAATTTTTGTTGCGTGTGCTCGCGCACACCGGCGGCTGCTGGCTCGTGGAAAGAGCGTGCGCCACTTATTATGGACACTAAATTCCTTGGTTCAGTATCCCTTTAAGACCTGCCACATGTCACAGCTTTGACTGCATTCAAGGTGATCGAAAAGCGATTTCTCTGCCCGTGAAGCATCACTTCCGGCTGAGTGAATATCTGTTCTATAGAGATTAATTCAAGACGACAATCGGAGCCGTGCGCGAAGAGCACAAATAAAAAAACAAACACTACAATAGAAATGCTGGCTACGACGTGCCGTGCGGGGAAGGAAACACATGGCTTTGAACTGTATTCGAGTGGTTTGATTTATTGGCTTTCAAATAATTACGGCACGATCGAGCGTTTACTTTTTACTAAGAGATTCATCCCCTGAGCAATTCAAAATACTCTCAGAGGTATGAAATTTCTGGAAAAAAATAAACACGCTGGGAATATTTTTTATTGCTTAGGACAGTCACCGAGAAATTCCGTACGTTCAAATAGACCATTAGAAAAGGCGGAAACGCAGAGCTCGGGAGTAGTGATTGGCTTGTGTATGTGGGAGAAATCAACATGCTGTTTTATTGATGTTTATATGTGTCATGTATGTATATGCGCTCGATGTATATTCAGCTGATGCTTGTAGTATGCGTAATGTGTCTACATGTGTGTATAATAAAGGTTCCCAAAGATCCCGAAGCGATATGGTGGCGTGAGGAAATCAAATATTTTTTATAGAACATGAATTAGGCGGTACCTAGCGCCACCTAGCCTAGCTACTTGCAGTTATTCTGCTTGAGCCCTGCCAATCTGGTGGCAAGCGATTTAACTTTCTTTCACGCTACGCGATGAACGGCGGCTTCGAGTTTGTTCTTTTGAGAGCGGCTTTTGGTTTCGCGGGTTGGTTTGCCATTCCTTCGTGATGTGCGGTTGACAAAGGAATTGTGACTCGAGGAATAACAAAGGTAAGGCTTAGAGTGCGCGAAGTAACTGGGTATCGGCTGTCTCCGTTTAGCCATCGCAGTGCTGATGACGAGACTGAGCAACTGCTTTTGAAACGGAAGTTTCATTACCTGCGGGGGGAGTCTGGCTTCGGAAATAAACACAGTTCACGGTAAGCTCGTGCTACGCATTTGTTTGCTGCTCCTTTCGTCCCGTACATGAGACGTAGCGTCCTCGTTAAGCCTTTTTGAGCTCGAATTGCTCGATTCGGGGCCGCCATAATGAGATGCAGGCGACGGAGGAACTTTGCTCCCCTGCTTCAGAGACGAAGGTTTCTCCCTTTCTAGAGGAACTTAGGTTACAAGACCGTTCCTCCCTTCAGGGAGGACTATCGATGCCCTTTATTCTAAGAATGTGGCAGGTCACGATTCTCATTCCCTCTCCTCTTCGCTTCGTCCCTTCGAACAAGAGAACCGAAGCGAGGAGGGGAGATACAAGGCCGCTTCCCCTTATTATCAACTGTTCCAGGGGGATCGTGACGTCATCGTCCTCGCTTGATCGCGCCCTACTTTCCAAACATACGGCCATCCGTTTGAGATATTGGTGTATTAGGGATATTTTGAAGTTCGTAGCGTACCGTTCAACGCGTCTGCGGCCTTAATTTGCAAAATCCAAATTTCGGTTCAGCATCTCTTTAATACGCCTCCTAGACTGTACCACATACACTTTCGCACAGGATAACCATTTTCGCATATGATACCGCTGCGACAGTCAACGAACTTCCGTGCCTGGTTTATCTTAGACTGGTCTTAACAGTCTTGCTGCTTATTGATCTTTGGGCACAGTCGTCTAAGTTTGTCAGGTGTGGCAGGTAGGGTTGGAACCTCAGATTTTGCGGCTACTCGTTTCAAGTTGTGGGATACTCGATGAACGCAGTGCATTATGACAGGTCAGACACTTATCTGGTTTCTATTTTTTTTTGTTCATTAGTTTTTTTGTGCTCTCGACGACGTTGAACCTGAGTCATATTGGGAGTTCTGAAGCTCTAAGTCATTGCACTTGAGTGTTTAAACTCTCGCCTGCTATTTGTTCGCAATACTTATTTTGTGCTACACCTAAGGCACTGGCAATAATTCCTCTCTTGACCAGTTTGGTGTGCGCTTAGTCGTATCAAAGTTGAGTTTCATTCAAACGTGGGGAATACATACAACACACATTTTTGTTGTTGAATGTTATTCTCAGATCAAGAAATTGCATGGACTGGTTTTCTGGCAGTTTGTGTGCGTAGTTGAGTGCCACAACACACTATAAAAAAACTCTGTGCGTCTACTTTCACGCACAACACTCGGAGAGCCAGTCAGCGCAACTTACGGAGGCAGCTCAGCGAATGACGATGCCGAAACATATGTTTAGACCAAAAAATTGCGGTGGCCTAGATCGGCTATGCCAGGATATACGTAGCGTGAGCTTATGCGCACAAAATGAGAGGCGCTATCAAGCGGCTCCGGCGCAGCGTCAGACTTGGCTACTGCGCAACGGCGGGGCACAGCTGGGCACGCGGCGGCACCAGTGCGTCTGCCGCGGCTATGACGTCACTCCTCTGGAATGCGCAGACCGGCGAGGCGAGCGCGGCGGCGGCGGAGCGCGCGGCGGCGGCTTCGGGTGGCTCTCATAATGAGCCGTGCTCATTATGCGAGCCGGGCTCATAATGCGGAGCGCGCGGCGCCGTGCGCCGTGCTCATTATGCGGGGCTCCACCACCGCCGCCGCGCGCTCCGCATAATGAGCACAACTCGCATAATGAGCACGGCTCATTATGAGGGCCACGCGAAACTGCTTAACATCGGCCAGTGTAGCTAACGCTACAAAACGCAGTCTGAGTTGTGACATTAAGCAATGCAAAATGTCACGCTTGCATTGCTTCATGTCACAACTCAGTCTGCGTTTTTTGGTCTAAGCAGATGTTTCGGCATCGTCATTCGCTGAGCTGCCTCCGTAAGTTGCGCTGATTGGTTCTCCGGGTGTTGTGCGTGAAAGTAGACGCACAGACGTTTTTAGAGTGCATGGCGGACGAAGGTCGCTTTAATGGAGTCCACCACTTGTAGTTCGCCTTCCGGCCTGGCACTAAAGAGTACGAGATAACCATCTACATCTCTAAAGGCGCATGTTACCTGGCCAATGGTAGTATTCTCAGCAATGGGTCGGTTACATTTACAGAGGTACAAATAACTTAAAACAGGGTCCATACACGATCTTATGCATAAACACTTCTGTATGTAGGTTTCGCATTAAATTTGACAAATGGGGAGGCTAGGTAAAACCTTAGGTGTTCCAGGAATGACTCCACTGGAATTTCAGAGTTGTTTAGAAATACGACGGTTTCATTGTCCCCAAGAAGCTTTCTCAACGCAGTGAACAATTCCTCGTGAGGAATACAGCAAGTTTTCTACATCGAGGGACATACCGTAACACACGGTTGAAATCTTGTTTTCCAGATAGTCAATCACTGGCTCCGAATTGGGCACGAGGAATGGATCATCCAATCGCAGGGTTGACAGTTTGCCGTATGAGATACTTTAGAATGGCTCCTTGCCACGCGCTTTTTTCCGTCGCAAGCACACGAAATGGACAACCTTCCTTGTGTGCAATGCCAGTGAAAAAGAAATGAAATTTATCCTTATTGGCTGCTGATATTTGTTTCTTTAATTGTGTTAGATCTAACCTGCGGAATATTTGAAGTTCGCTAGCTTTCAATGGCTCTGATTTGTACCCTTTTATTTGGTTAAAGTGGCTTTACAATAGCCACTGCTTGTTTATACATGTAAATATTTTCTGGAGCGAATATAAATAAGCCTTTTTTAACCAAAACAAGTCAGGTAATGTTGCTCTAAAATAACACACAAACTTCCTTATGTCTGTCTTCCAGATCTTGGTCCCATTTTTATTAACACATCGATACATTTTTCGACACATCGTGTTCTGGAAGACACCTTAGTTTTAGGACACTATCTGTACTCGCTGCATTTTATGTGTTATGCGAAACTTGCAAATTTTTAAAACTTTAGTTATTTCTACAGGGAAACGGGCATCCCCTAGGATGGTGCCTGACTCTCTGCCGTACTTGTATCTTAATCACGAAGGTTCTTATGATAGGGCACGTATTATCACCAGATGATCCACACAACACCTGTCAACCCTACGATTGGATAACCCATTCCTCGTGCCCAATTCGGAGGTAGTGATTGACTATGTGGAAAGCAAAATTTCAACCGGTACGAGAAATCTCCAGCCTTGTGAGAACGTATTGAGTACAATTGATCAGTTTCAACCATTTCAATATTTCAATTCCTCAGTAGTACTTGTTTACTGCGTTGAGAGAACGCGTTGAGAAAAATAGAACCGTCGCATTCCAAAACAACTTCGAAATTCCAGTTGATTTCTTTCTGGAACGTCTAAGGTTTTATCTAGCCTCCACAGTGGTGAAGTCTAATAGGAAAACCTACACACAAAATAAAAGTATATGCATAGCACCGTGTGTGGCCTCTGTTTTACTGATTTATATGTATCTCTATAAGTGTAACAAAATCATTGCTTATAACATTAGCATTGCCCAAGTCACACGTATGCTCAGATATGTAGATGAGTATCTCGAACTGCTTAATGCAAGGCCAAAAGGCTATATACAACTGGTGGAAACAACTAGAGCTATATTCGTGAACCAGGCTGGGAACTGAACTACGCGGACGAATTTCCAAAAAGCCACACCCTGCGATTCCTTGATTTGAGAATAACATTCCACGACAGAAATGTGCGCTGGATGTATTCTCCGCGTTCGAAAAAAAAGCTTCTTCGATACGATCAACGCACACCAAACATGTCAAGAGAGAAATTAGTGCCAGTTTCTTGGGCGCAGCACCAGAAAAGTCTTGCGACCACACGGCAAAGGGGAAATTCATCAATGAAATGCGAGAACTTAGAGCTTCAAGATACCCAACATCAAACATGTCCAACGTTGTCGAAGGCATGTTGGAACCCTGTAAACAAAGAAACTAAAACCAGGGAAGGATCCGACTTGTTATGATTCCCCACGTTCACAGAGTGTCGCCCAACTTAAAACGAATAGCCGCGAAATTTGAGGTCCCAATCCTACTTACGGCATCTGAAAACAGAGACGACTGTTTCCCAAGATAAGCTGAGAGCAATACAGCCATGACCCCTCTAAGATTAACCATTCACGAAACTTGGTTTGCTGTCAGAGCGACATCATATACGAAATACCGTTATCCTGTGGGAACGTGTATGTGGGACAGCCTGGGATGTGTATTAATATGAAATACAAGGAGCATATGCACTGTCCCTTAAAATCATCACCGGCGGGTCATCTAGCAGTGCATGGCAGGGACTTTGGTTTCACCTCTATATGTCCCGACAAAAAGTACTCAAGCAGTTTAGTGACAAAATAAGTAGAGAGGTCTATGAAGCGAAAGTGACATCAACTGAACGGTAAGTTTGCATAAGGTCGGCATCGATAGCCTTGTCGGCGAAAGTGCTAAAATTGTGTAATTGTTGTCCCTGAATAACCTTCATCATTCTTGCTTTGCGCGTAAATATGGTCTCCCTAATTTTATTCATTTTTAAACTTTATATTTTAAATGCAGCCTGTCATTTATGTTAATCAGTATCTTCGTGAGACTATTCAACTTAATGAACATGCTAAAAAATACGGCAGTTAAACCTACATTTCTATCACTACTGTGAAATTTAAAATGCCCTGAACATATTTCTACTCTTTCACAGCTATTTAATTTAACGTTAGTTGTGAGTATAGCACGTGTCGCGTCTACGTCTATCCCTTGTCCTTGGTACTTCATTGTTTGTTAAAGTTATAAAGAATTATGTTGCTTAAAATTATCACAGCCGAGAGGCGGTAGACCCCAGCCCAACACGTGCGCTAACTCGTTGTTTTGGAAAGAAAACAAAGCATGCGCTATGGAATGAACGCTGCAAATTTCACAAGCCAGACGCACTTTTCCGAACGATATATATAGCACGCCGCAGACACATTGAGGCTGGACTTGTACCGAACCCTGCCACCTGATTTCCAAGTCCGGAAGAACGAAATTCTGCCGACTCAAACCTGGAGCATCTTTACACATCTCTAATCTCACTGTGTCTGCCTTATCAAGTCAGGCACTCTTACAAACAAAAACTCGAAGTGTCACAGACGTCGGTGTATTCCGCCGCCCTTGGTGCAGGCTACAGCAAGGTTTTGAAATTGCGTGAGTGAGACAAAATCAGTTTGCTCTGCTTATTCGGGACTCCTACAAAAATACATGTTTTTGTTTGTTTTTGTTTTGACGAGCAGAAGACAAGTTGTCGTCTTTCCTTTATTTCAGATTTTGGGCTTTGCCTCTGGTGTTGTAACCACGTACCTCTTTGATAAATGAAGATGTAGTTTAAACAAAGACGGCAAATAATTACGCATAGGCCTTCGTCCGGCAACAGCTCGGATCTTTTGAAAAACGCAAAGCAGATTATATATATTTCTTATTTAATTGACACCATTCCTGGATCAGTGCGTACATATTTCGAGTACAATAAAGCAAGACTGCACTTAATCTTAGTAATTGATACCCACGACTCAGTAAACTAACCAAAGGAACGGGCTTTTATTTTGGAACATCAGCTTCCGGGTATTGTTCATCATTAACTATACAAGCTTGATTGCTACATTACTTTAGCGCCACTTTTTCTTGGCCGTTCTTCTTAGTACTCTTGAAAAGTGGCAATATGTTACGGGGTTATTTTGTTTTCTAGTGAGACTGCTCACGCTTTGCATTTCCTTATTTCGTCTGCTGATTCCGCTCCTATATTGATACTGATATGTTTTTGTTTTTTTTTAACTTTGGCGGTTGTGTTTTACTTCTTTATGTAGCTGACGTAAGCGCTAATGGACACGCGTTTAAAATGCATCAACGCATCCCTAAATAAAAACGCGTGAAACATGATAGAAGCATGAAGTATGAAAGAAGCATGAATTATCATCACATTTCCACAACCTAGTTTCTAGAACCTTTTTGAACGGATCGGAACTCTTTTGAGGTTTTATTAGTGACAGCTGTTGATAGACAAGAAAAAAAACACTCATTGGTATGAATGATACCAGAAAGATATGCTCTATAACGATTCCCCGTATTTGTTGGAACTGCTCGGGTGTTTTACGTATACCAGTAAAAACAAAGTTCGCGCGCGAAAGAAAAGGATGCCAGGCTTATAGCCTTCCTTGAATTTAACGTTTATGTTATTTAAAAGCGTTATTAATAAAAAATAATGAATCAGAGGTTTTATCTGGCATCGGCAGTGTTTATAAATAAAATTATCAAGCGCAGTTATTTGTTTTGTGTAGAGCGCAACAGAAGTTTCTTGATGCTCCATGCTATACTCGTCGAAAAATATATGTGGCATCACGAAACTGAATAATTCTCGTGCACAACTGTAATCGGCGTTCGATATGCTCCAACGCCCTAGCGCCCATTGCTTTGAATGCATAGCATGCACATAAAGTATTTCATGAGTATAGTAGCCTTGTGCAAGGCGTCTCCTTTTGCAAAGCGGTAGATTCATAGTTGAAGAGGGCTTCGGAAGCACTCGAATTCTCAGACAAGCCAAAGGCGTAACAGCTACGCCTATGCTGCGTTTTTTTTTTCCAGTGCTTCACACAATCTGTTGTTTTTGTTTTTTTGTAATGTTCACATGTGAAGCATTTCAGAACGTTACAATAGAGATTAGATTTTTATTATTAACAAATCTATTTCTCATGTCATGTACGAGTTACATCGACTCAGTGTGCGTGTGGGCGAGAGAACAATAATTTAAAAATCAGGAGCGTAATCTGCATTCTCTTTAAATATATATATTTTTTCTCTGTCCCTCCGCCTGTAGACGCATGGCTGTGCGGTGTCATTGGCGTCTGAAACGTTTTGTTCCAGAAAAATAACGTTTCGATATTTTATAGGAGACACGATTTTGCCATATTTTGTCGAAGTGGTACTGCATCACTTGTGTAACAAGGAGTATTCGTGCTACCTGTTATTGTGAGCCAATTATGTTTTACGCAGACACGCTGCGCATAGTACACATTAAATTTACTTTCCAGTGCATACCAAGCGATTGATCTCGCAACCTTTTTAATGCAGAATTGCATTCTTATTGAAGGTAACACCAATTTAGTCTTGAAAAAAAGTGACGGAAGCAAGCCCGGCTGCCGTACATCTGCGAGATTCACCGGTGACACAACGCGACGAAAAAGTACAAGATGCAGGATTTTTACACTCTTCGAGAAGGCGTCTCAAGTTACAAAATACCCAAAACCTAAAAAAAAAGAATCAGTACAAAAGAAGGACGTGGGCACACTTACATGGCGTCGCGCGCATGCAAGGCATAGGCTGAAGTCACAATCCACTGCATTCCTTAGGAAGCGAAATTTTGCATATGACGGTGTTATTAGCAAACAAAATTAAAACTGCAATCTTTTTTTAGGAATCGTTTGCTCCATTTTTATTTTCTTTAAAAACGACTTATTGATGGTTTCCTTGCTTTTGCTTTTAAAAACAACAGTCTACAGTGTGTTGCAAAATAACTTCTAATAGTAAAAATAAAGCACGTGACTACGTCACTCCACTAGGAAGCACCATTTTTCTGAAGTTCCAAAAAGCAAGTAGCTTCTATTAGTGCCCATTATTTAAATATTCAATACCACAAAGTCAAAGCTCCCCCGAATGTCACACTCAGCTGGGCGCAATGCGTGGTGAGTGGAGCTTCGCTTGCATATGGGCAAAACATTTCGTACAGTTATTAAGCTGCCGCCGAGACCATTTCACAAATCTCTTTCCACGCGCTACCATCTCTGGCTACGAGGATATGGAAAGCTTTTGGAGCACGCGCTGTAACTCTCTTGTGCGATATTATAAACGCCACGCGTGCATCTGCATCACCATGACTCAGTATTTTGGCCCAGCAATAGACGCTAGAATGGTACATAACCTAAAGCAACCTATAAACCATTCTACTTTAAAAAAAATCACATCCTACAGATGCTCGTTTCTTTGGAAAACGAACAAAGCAGGCACTATAGACCTTTTCTCCTGTACTCTCGTCCCCAGCCATTTGATAGGCATATCCGGTATGGGCGACGAAAAAATAATAAAACATTTCAACCTGCAAATAGTAAAAAAAGAGAGGGGAGGCAAAATGAAAATGGGTAACAGTTATGCTTATATCCTAAATGTATTCTATTGGCGTGGTGACGGCAAAACAATGTTTTCGCCCATACTGGAAGTGACGACAATTCAAGATGGCTGCGCCCTTGAGAAAAAGGTCTATACGAGCGAACCTTACAAATTTCACAGGTAAGAAGGCCTTTTGTGGAACGCTCAATATAGCACGACGCAGACACCTTGAGGCTGAATTTGCGCCAAACTGTGCATACCAAATTTCGAATTCCGAAAGAATGGAATATTGCGCACTCGAATCTAGTGCACCTTCACAGACCTCTAATCTGTATGTGTCTGCTTTATCAAGTCCAACACTCTTGCAAAACGATACTCGAAGTGTCAGAGATGTTGGCGCATTACGCCATTTTTGGTACAGAAATCCGCACACTTTGAAGACTGTTCGAACGAGGAAAGGTCGATTTCCTATACTTGTTCGGGACACCTTCAAAGGGAAATCTTTTTTTTTTTTTTACAAGCAGGACTTAAGCTGTATATTTTTTTTTAATTCGTATTTCATAGCACTGTTTGCCTCTTGTTTTGTAACCACATTACTTTGAGATAAATGAGTTGTCGGTTTGAACAAAGGCCGCAACGAATTACACAACGCCTTTTGTCCGGCAACAGCACGAGCCTTTGCGGATGCGCAAAGCAGAATTTTTCTTTTTCTTTTGGTTGACACCCTTCCAGGCTAATTGCGTACACTTTGCGAGTGCAATAAAAGCAATGATCCCTTTATCTTAGCGATGGATACCCACGACTCAGTGAAGTAACCAAAGGGACCGGCCCTGATTTCGCAACCTTAGCCTCGGGTATTGTTCATCATTAATCAATACGAGCTTGGTTGTCGCATTGTTTTAGCTTCCCTTTATCTTGGCCGTTCGCCTGAACTCTCTTCAAAAGAGGCGATCTGTTGGGGGGTTGTTTGATTTTCCAGTGAGAACTGCTCGCTCATTAAATTTTCTTCTTTTGTCTCCTACATCCGTTCTTAATATTAATATCGATGCTTTTATTTTTTTACTTTGCCGGACGTGCTTCACTTCCTTATTGAAATGATGCAATGGCGGAAAGACATACGGTTAAAAATATTGCAACGCTGCCTCAAATAAAAGCTCCTGAAGCAACTATTTCTTTTTTGAATTGTGTTAGAAGCATTAGTTTGCATCACCTTCCGCAACCTACATTCTAAACTTTTTAAGCGGTTCGGAACAACCTTGAAGCTTTACTAGTGACATGTATTGATAGGCAAGAAAAGCACCAAGCTTATATTTAAGGATATTATAAGAAAAATATGCTTTATAATCCGACGCAACGATTCCCGGGATTTGCTGACACTGCTCGGTTCTTCTACGCACTATAGAAAACAGAGTTCGTGTGTGAAAGAAAATGATGTCAGCCTTACATCCTTCAATGATAGCATCATTTTGTTGTTTAAAAATTTATTTCAAAATATTAATACATGAGTGGTCAGGCAAGTCAGGCCTCAATTGTACTTCTAAATAAAATTATCAAAAGCGTTGTATTTTTTTTTTTTTTGGCTAGAGTGTAAAAGAAGGCACTCGTTTAAAAATTTATGTGGCATTAAAAGAAGAAAAAAATTCGTTCAGAACTTTTATTGGTGTTCGATGTGTTCGAACGCCCTTTGGCCCGTTGCCTTGAAAGCATAGCCACAGAAAGTTGTTCACGAGTAGAGTACCATTGCGCAAGTTGCCTTCGTTTGAAAGACGCAGTTGCATCTTTAAAAATTACAGGAAGATCCATTAGTGGATTCTTAGGGAATTCGTTGAATCACCCATGGGAAACGTCACACACGTCCGCTTTTGGGAGTCGCTAACGCTGACCCCTTCATTTTATGTTTCGTGTTGGCTTTCTCATTTGGCTTTCTCTTTTGCTTACTCTGTTTTTGGCTGTCTATTTTAGCCTCGTTACGGTGTCAGTGTTTGCGTCTTTCATAGGGGCGTGTGCGGCGTTTTCCAAGGATCATGCTAACGCATTCCCTAGAACCCACCAATGGATCTTCCTGTAATTTTTTTCACCCTTTTTTTTGTACTCAGCCTGTCAGAGTATGTCAACCCACTTGGATACGGTTGTTCATATCGTGGAAAGAACCACATTCCTACCAATCGTGGAAGGAACCGAGTCTCGTGATCTCTCCGAACATTTATTTTTCCGGCCCACGATATTTCGTCTCGCCTCGATCACCTACTGCAAATTGGAACCCATTTTGTAGAAAAACCAACAGATATAAATGCTCACCTCTTCCATTATGTATATCAGATTGTAATAGCTGCCCTCAAGCTTGGTAACTAGTAGTAGTTACAAATGTTCTTCGCACAAGATTTTTAATATGTTGAAATACTGTTTATATAATGATGTTTCCTGACCGTTTCTTTTCTTTTTTTTTCAGTGTAGTTTAACTTACAAAATATCAAATTTGACACCCATTTTTATGTAATGCCTTCCTCAAGAGGCCCTTAATGTAATACAATGATATAAAATGAAATACCACCCATTGAGGGAACCGCATACATCTTTTTAACTACGCACACATCACAACCCACACACCGCTACTACGGAAACGCAAGAGCGATGAACAACCGGCGACGGTAGAGTGCTAACTGAGCACGCCCGCATCCCACCGTGCCGCGGTGCGTCCTCCTCTCTTGCTCCGCGCCAGCTGTGCGCGTGAATTAGACGAAAACGAAATAGCTCGTTTTGACGAGAACCCGGCGGTGTCTGCCAGTTTTTCAGCGCCCGGGAGAGAGGGAGACGTTGATGCGTGCTGACGTCCAGCGCTTCTGAGCAATGGGAGCGTCGCACGCGTCACCCTCTCCCCCTCCCTCTCTCTCTCGCAACGACGTTAACAAACGAAAGGCATAGCCGGATTTTCGTCAAAACGAGTGTTATAATGCTAACACATTAAAAGGCTTCGGAAGCACACGGATGCTCAGAGAACACGAAGGAAGAAGAGCTACGCCCATGTCTGGGTTTGTTTCCATGGCTTCGCGCAATATGCCTTTAGTAGCGTTCACGTGTGAACCATTCTAGAAAGTTGCAATAAAAGGTCAAGCTAGTAATACTTTAAAATGTCTATTTCTCATGACCTCATGCGAACTACATTGGATCAATGTACGTGTAAGTGCGAGCAAAAAAAAAATAAAGCCCAAAATGAAGACGCATTGAGTTTGCATGCTTATCGATGAATAATAAGCATTTCTGAACTTGTGAAAATGCTGAATTATGTACGATGAATACACATCAGATCGCCTGCAGTTTGACCATTTGTTCGCTCTACAAAATATTATCTATTTTCTCTCATTCCTTCCCGCCGCCAACGCGTGCGTGGCTATGCAGTTTTAGTTATTGCCTTCTGGAAGCAGTTTTTTTTAAAGATAATATTGTGAATATTTTATAGGAGACATGAGTTCACCACATTTCGCCGAAGATGTACTGCTTCACTTGTGCTACAACAAGTATTCGTGTTGCCTGTTTTGCTGACGCAAGAATGTGTTCGACGCATAAACGGTACACGTTAACTTTACTGTCCCAGCGATTAATTTCACATCCTTATTAATCCGAAATTACATTCTCCCTAAAGTTACATCCAGTGTAGTCTTGAAAAAAAAAGTGACTGAAGCATGTCCGATTGCCGTGCATCTGCGAGCTCCACCGGACACACAAGGCAAATCTAAAAAAAAGAAAACAAAAAAAAGAAGCATCAGGAAGGAATATTTCTACTCTTCAGGAAGGCTTCACAAGCTACACCCCCCCCCCCCCCTTTTCCCCACCAAACAAAAAAAGAGATAAATAAATAAACAATACAAAGGAAAAACGTGGCGACAATGACACGGCGTCGAGTGCATGCGAGTCTGAGACGAGTAAAAGTCGAATGTATTCCTCAAGAAACAAAATTCTGCATACGACGGTTTGATTACTATGTAGAAATAAAACTGCAAACATTATTGAGGAATCATTTGCTCTATTGGCCCATCCAAAAAAAACAGACAACAACAACGTAATGATGGTATCACTGCGCTTTCTTTCTGGAACAAGAGACTAATGTGTCGAAACGTAACTTAAAGCGTTTACGAAATTCCCCTTTCTTGAAAGAAGTTTTAACATGGGCCGGACGGGTGGGTGTTTGAATGATTGGCTTAAGGAGCATTTTTATTCACTAAGAGCCGCTGTTGGGGGCACTCGGCAAGACATTGAAATAGCTGCGAGTGCGTGCCCGATTTCGGTAAAGTGCTGTCCTGGCCAAACTCTAGAAAAAACAAAAAATACAAATTATAGAGAAAAAATATTTTCAGTTTGGGGGACCTATGCATCAGGGCTACGTCGGTGGCTCTGCCAGACAGCGTTGTTTGCGGTGTTTCGGCTTTGAAGCTAGTGTGGTGCTTGATAGATGAGTAGGTGTTTAAGTTTAGTAGTTGCGTTTGAGACGTTTTGTGTCTGTCCACTCCGTCCGTCGTCTCCGTTTTTTTTTTTTTTTTTTTTCAAGTATGTGGAACATTAACCAGTTCGTTTGTTTATATACTCTTCGTTGAATGAGTAGGTGGTTGTTTATGTTATTTCGTTTGGCTGCGTTATTTGCTTTATGACTTTACATCAATAAGATTTTAGTTCCGATTACAGCTCCGTCCTGTCGTGCATGTTTCTTCACATCGTCTTCGTCGTTTTTAGTTGTTTTCATTATGTACAACGCTTACCGATTCGCCCAGTTCGCTACCTTAGAAACTTGAAAGGCACAGTGGACGTGCGCATGCTCCGTTTCTGGTTGTACATATAAAACGCGTCACTCCGTCCCTTCGTACGAAAACACTATTTTTCTAAAGTTCCCTAAAGCAAGCACCTGCCATTAGTGCCCCTTTTATTATTATTAAATGCCACAAAATCAAACCTCCCCTGAAATCCCGAACCCACATAGGCGCAATATGCAATGACCGGAGCTTTGTGTCTTTACGGACAAAAGTTTTCGGTGCAATTCTTATGCTACAGCAAACACCACTTCAATAATCGCTGTCTACGTGTTTTTATTTTGGCTACGAGGCTGTTTAACGCTTTCGGAGCACGCGGAATAGCTCTCTGGTGCGATATTATAAACGTTGCGCGTGCGTCCTCCACATCATAATTCCGCTAAGTGACCGCCAGCACAGCCCGGACTCGCTAACTCGCTCACTGAGACATCAATGCTGCTGGTTTCTTTTGCCCCCCCCCCCCCCCCCTCCTCACCTATGCCCCATCTTCTTTTTCCCCTCCTCCTATTCAAGGGCAGAAAAACGCTTGCACTTTTGGCAAAGCTAACCCTGGCCTCCCCCCCCCCCCATCACGACACCCCCCCCCCCCCCCCATCATAATGATTATGCATTTTTGCGCGTCAATAGGCGCCAAAATGCTACATAACCTATAGCGGTCTATGCAACATTCTATTAAAAAAAAAATCACAGCCTGCAGATGAGAGACTACATCCCGGCAAGTGGTAGCTCGTTGCTTTGGAAAGCGAACAAACCATGCACTATACAAACGTACGCTGCAAATTTCACCGGCCAGAAGCATTTTTTGTTTGTTTCTAAAACGGACTATATAGGACGATGCAGACGCATTGAGGGCGAACTTGAGACATTCTTTTGCTCTAAATTTCGAAATCCAGAAGAATGGAATTCAGGCCGACCCGAACCTCGAGCAATTGTCATACATCTGTATATCCGTGTGTCTGCACTATAAAGTTTATTAGGAAAACAAAAGATCGAAGTGTCGCAGACGTCGGTGCATTCCGGCATCCTTTGTACACTCGACCGCAATGTTTCGAGATTGCGACTGGGAGGAAAGATAAAGGTTGCTCAGCTGAATCAAGATTCCTTCGAAAGAACATTTAATTTATATTTTGTTCCTCTTTGTCCTCTTTCAGAAACCGACGAGCGACGCCTTCACGATCTAAAATGAAAAAAAAGCTTAAGCAAAAAAAGTAGTTTTGTGTCCTTATTCAAGTTTTTGGGCCCTATTTGCCTTAAGTGTTGCAACCACATTCCGTCTTGATAAATGAGGTGTTTGTTGAAACAGAGGTGGCGAGCAATTACACAACACCTTGTGTCCGACGACAGCACGGGTCTTTGCAAATGCGCAAAGCGGAGCATTTATTTTCATTTTCTTAACACCATTCCTTGATCGCAACCTACGTTTTTCCAGTAGATTCAAATAAAAGGTCCACTTTATCGTAGTGATGGATATTCACGACTCACTAAACTAACAAAAGGGCCGGGCCTTTATTTTGCAACCTCGGTCTTGGGTACTGTTCATCGTGAATCTGTACGAGCTCGACTGTCACATGACTTTAGCTTTAATTTTTCTTGGCTGTTCGCTTGACTTCTTTTAAGAATAGGCCATCTGTTTCGGGATTGTTTTGCTTTCAAATGGGAACGGCTCGAGCGTTGCATTTCCTTCTTTGGATTGCAGCATTCGTTCTTAGTATTAAGGGTATACTCAACCAAAAGTTGGAGCTCACAAAACAAGGCTGGTGCGATAGGTAGCAAAGCACCGAAAAATCACACGTACGGCGTCATCGCTTACAAATGGCCGTTTCTTTGGAAAAGAAGTGCGCGATTGAACACGGATGACGAGGCCGACGAGCCATGTGACATCACGATTCTTAAACCTCTCCTCTTCGCTTCGTCCAGTCGAGATGGTGAACCGACAAGAAGAGGAGAGGAGCGAGGCCGCTTTCCCTCATTCTCAACTGTTCCAGGAAAATCGTGACGTCATAGTCCTCACTTGGTTGCGTCCTTCTCGTAGAAACAAAATACGAAAATCCGTTTCAGATATCGATGTATGAGTGATGTTTTGGAGTTCGTAGCGTCCCGTTGAATGCTTGTGTGGCCATATTTTGCGAAATCCAAATTTCGGGTCAATGTAATTTTTTTTTTTTACTCTGCGAAATTTACATTTTGGCTCAGCATCCCATTTGAGCTAATTTTTTTTTTGTTTCTTTCTTTACTTTTCCGGTCATCATTTACTTTTTTATTTAGCTGACTCTATCGCGGGAAGACACGTGTATACTCACGGCCACGCTGCCTCAAATAAAAGCTCCAGAAACAATTATATATTTTTTCGCAGTATAAGAAAAGCCTTAGTCAACATGACATTTCCGCAACCTACTTTCTAAAACTTTTTAAACGGCTACGAACTTCATCCAGGTTTTACTAGTGGAAGGTGTTGCTAAACAAATCAAACACCAAGCGTATTCATATGGATAATAATAATTAAAAAAAATCACTGGCACTATTCGGGTCTTTTACATAGAAGAAATCTCATTTCGCTCATGAAAAAAAAAAAGACTTACCGGTCTTCGTAAATTCCATCTTAAAGACCGACGAACAGTTCGCGCTTTCGGCGTTTTCCCTGTTCCCTTCTCTCCCCTTCTACACCGTCCACCGCTGCCTGTTTCATTCTCCCCCATGGTGAGGAGCATCCTCTGCCTTCCAGAATCTTGAGTGTGGTCGTCGTCTGCATTTAAGGAATTTTTGTCTTTTATATAAACGACAAAAAAAATTGCTCTTAGAAAAGACTAGCATAAACTGCATTTAAAAACAGAATTACCATACGCGTTTTTTTTTAAGGGGGGGGGGGGTTAAGGGATAATGGAGTGCACTCGATAATCGACGCTATACTCGTGGAAACTTTATAGTTGGCATTTTAGAAGTGAAGATGGCTGCAGCACAACTCTGATCGGCCTTCAGTGTGCTCGAGCGCCGGCCCTTGCCCTCATAGCTCTGACTCCAGGGAGAGCGCCTTTATACTCTGTTTCATACTTAGCGTGCAACGCTGTCAACGCTACTGGCGCGAGCGTGGGGCTTGATCTCGTTGATCATTTGCACGCGTTCTCGCGCAGACAAAACCATAGATGAAGCCACGCGATCGCGCCAGTAGCTTCGACAGCGTTGCATGCTAAGTATGAAACAGAGTATAGAGTGCGCGACACTAGAGCGCCGACGTCAGAGCGCATGTCACAAAAGCGCACGACCAGTTGAGCTCGCGACACGAGAGCGCACCCCAGTTGAGCGAGCACCTCAAAATGTGTAATGTAGCCGCGGTTTCACACACAGAACAAAATTGTGCGACTCATCGGATCGTAGCGTTGGTGATTTTTGATTGATTGAAGATGCATTTAATAAAAAATAAAAATAAAACGGATACGACTCTTTCTAACCAATTGTTTACTGAAATCGGAGAGGAAAGGGGGCAGGTGAGTGGGGCGGGCATACAGGCGCTGGGAATATCTGCAGTTGGGTGGAGCAGCGAGTCTAAGATTTCTTCACGGTGCTGCGGTGCGCCTCTCGGATGTGCTATAAATAGTTCACTTGTTGCTATATTTGGTCTATTCTTGACAAGCATTTGGGCTCAGATCTGTTTGGTGGC